>BRDA01071545.1:0-20895 GCA_036984385.1 Crenuchus spilurus | reverse complement strand
CCTAACTGGACAGGTTGGTTTCACAGAAGTGTGGTTGACTTGGAGTTACATTGTGTTGTTTAAGTGTTCACTTTATTTTTTTGAGCAGTGTATATTTGGGGTTCTTCAGAATCACTTTAAATAATGGCAGCTGTGTACTGACAGCTATTCAACATTAGTTTAAATGTGATTAGTTAATTCTAAGTACAACTACATCCCCAATTATAAGAGTGTCCACACTTTTGCAACCACTTTATTTCACCCGTCTAAATGACTTAAATCTGTTTTTCAAAAACTGTGTAAGGTGGTAAAGTAACATTTTTTGAAGGGTAAGAAACGAGTTAATTTTTTTAATGTGTCAAAGCATGTTTGTATTGCAATTCTTAAACACTATGACACCAAGCAATGGCTTTGTACATGCACATGTTACTGTGTGTAGGCCTCTATAAGCCTAATACAACTTCATCACATGTTTCTGCCTTTAGAAAACTCCTTATTCTCTGCTTCTCTTCAGAGACCTTCTTTCTGCACCCTGAAAACTGATCTTCGTATGACGAGATGGGTGTGATGAAGGCTAGTTTTAGCAGACAAATGGGAATCAAAGCTTTCTTGAGAGCAGGAATTTAAAAGCTTTATGTTAGCGCTAGCACGGCTCCTTAATTAGCTCTGTTGTTTGCCGTGTTTGTTAGTTTTAATGAGCGTAACAGATGACAAGGGTACAACACAGGTTTTGCTAAGCACTAGTGACTACGCTAACCCTCCCTAATGGTTGTTGACCACAGGAGCTGGCAAGTACAGCAGGCTTTGAACACAAGTACAGAAGGCGCCGGTGGACCCGTGGGACTTTGACTCAATCAGCTGGACGAGGCTTTACAGATGGCAATCCCTGTTCACAGGGAAAAGGCTTTAGCTGAGCGGTGAGGGGGATAAAGTGAGGGATGAAGGAACAGGAGCAGTAAGAGACCAGCGAGTAGATGGAGTTAGCCTAGCCGTGTGGTGAACACCCTGTAGAATATGCTGTAGAGCCTCTGGCACAAGCTTGCATTGATGTTTTCATGTAGTTAGAAAGTACGTGCTGTATGTATTGGCTAGGCTAACATGTAGCGAGGAATTAAGATGCATTTGGAAGTAAGTTAGAATCCCTGCTAGATCTGTACGGTATGTGATGGTGAGTTGACTCCAAAACAGTCATTTCTTCATCTTCTCTGTGTCTGGAAGTCTGGGCCAAATGCTTTGAGTTGACCGTGTCAAAAAAAGTTGAGTCTTGATTGGCTCAAGGTTGTAAAATGATCTCCTCTCTGTGGATAATGTTGTAATCAACATATCTCATTGGCTAATCTAGTAGGCGTGTCTCATTGGCCTCTCAGTTGAACTAGCCATCAATGCATCTCATTGGCTAATCTAGCCATCGGTGTGTCTCATTGGCTTGTCTAACTGCCAGAATGGTTAATCTAGTTGGTTAATCTAGTAATCCGTGCCTTCCATTGGCTAATTTAAGCAGGAGGGCTCAGACATTTAGATTTCAGCTTTTATGCCATCACAATAGTAACAAGTCAAAGCAATAAATCACAGCAGAGCTTTGTCAGATGTTAATATCCTGAGGTGGCATGGAGGTGATCAGCTTGTGACACTGTTGAGGTGACATGGAGGTGATCTCCATAAAGCTCGTCAGCAAATGAAGTGCACTAAAATGCCCTGGTAGACGGCGGTAGCAGAGTGTAAAACCATCATCATGTTAAAAGAACAGAATGTGACTGATGTCCAAAAGGGCCTGATCATAGGGTATCAGGTGAAGGGTGATAGTATCTCAGAAAACACAAACTTTGTGAGATGTTGTAGAGCTGCTGTAGTGAAGCTGTAGCCTCCCAACAGCATAACACTGGTACCCTACAGGTGAGTGATGCCAGAGGAGAACGACTCTAGGTGCCTCAGTGGACCAGTTAACCTTTATAGATGAACTGAAAAGCAATGAGGACAGTGTTGGGATCCTCATTGATTGAACACTGTTAGCTCTGGGTCTGCATGGTTAAGGTGACATTCTGATATGATTGTTATGACCTTTGTACTCAAATGCACAACATAAGCTTGAATAACCTGAAGGGGCTCTGCAGTACGACCTTTTACATTTGTTGTTCATTATCTTGATGGACCTTATCTGGGCTTTGCCTGGTTTTACAGCCTGACCCAGCTTCATTGTTCTGTTCTAGCTTTATGTTTTATGTTTGTTTGTTTATTTATTTACCTTCTTTTCCCTCCTTCCCCACTCTGACCTCTGCAGGGATCACATTAGCGCCACACGATTAGCTTTGTGGTTACCTCAGCTTGTCTTTTTCCATGCGCCACTGTTCATTAAGATGGACCCGAGCTCCTCTCTGCACCGGAGGAGTTATCGTTTGTTGTTTTGTTGTTATTGAGGCAATATTGAGGGATCTTGAGGTGTCCTTCAGCGGAGGAGCACTGTGTGAAGCTGCTAATAGGAATTTTTTTCTTCTCGCTCTGCAGGGCCTTTTGCTGAAGCGTGGAACTTTTTATGACATTTTATTTTTAATGATCACAAGGTGGCACAACATGAAGATTCACTTATTACCCATAAAAAGTCTGTAAATGTTTTGTTGTTAGTGTTTTAACATAGGTATGCAATTAAAAACATTGCATGGATACTACACACAAAAAAGGTACAGCCCATTTACAATGTACCATTAAAGGTCCATCATGCTCCTATAAAATAGTATATCATAAAGGTCCATCATGTACACATACAATAGTGTAAGTAGAGTCAATACAACTTAAAATAATTAATTACAGCACAATCTGATACAAGTATTTTCACACATTTATATGGGCCTAAGATCGAAACTTGAGGAACACCATCCCAGCAACAGGAAAGGCTGACCAAATTACTGTCCACTACCATATACTCTGAGAGTCATTATTTAAGCTTACTTTGTCCACTGTATTTCAAATGAATGGAATAAGACAACATTAATTGTGATTAAGTGTAACTACGTTTTTGTAAGTTATGATGTTTTTAATAGTATAGGTCTATAGACTGCTGCTTGCCGTTTACTGTGACTTGTAACAGTTGGGGGATGATGATGAGGGGAGGCTATCTGACAGGCTTTTTAGTTCACTTGGCCTTCAGAATCCTCTGCCAAGGACTGGATACAGAGGATGAACTGTGGTCAGGTGTGAGTGTGGATGAAGGATGCCATCAGTCAGATCACATTAACATGACTGTAATTACAGGGGTATAGATTATTGATGCTGATGTTAACACTAACATTAGCTAAGAGTAGTCACAGCATTTCACTATTTTTACAAATCTGATCATTATCTTTTAGTTTCCACGTCAGTGAGAGTAATTAGACCAAAGAAATAACTTTTTTGTAACTACAGAAATTGGTGTAGCATAGACATTATGCCGAAATGTGTTTTGTAGCTTTGGTAATAAGAGTATTGTAGATATTGGAATTGGGTGTGGTGTACCCATTGGAATTGGGTGTAGCGTCACCAGTGGAAACGGGTGTAGAGTAATTTGTAAATTTGATCTGTACTGTGGAAGTGTATGTATTGTGCCCTGGGTGTTGTGTCACCAGTGGAAACGGGTGTAGCGTCACCAGTGGAAACGGGTGTAGAGTAATTTGTAAATTTGATCTGTACTGTGGAAGTGTATGTATTGTGCCCTGGGTGTTGTGTCACCAGTGGAAACGGGTGTAGTGTCACCAGTGGAAACGGGTGTAGCGTCACCAGTGGAAACGGGTGTAGCGTCACCAGAGGAAACGGGTGTAGCGTCACCAGTGGAAACGGGTGTAGCGACACCAGTGGAAACGGGTGTAGAGTAATTTGTAAATTTGATCTGTACTGTGGAAGTGTATGTATTGTGCCCTGGGTGTTGTGTCACCAGAGGAAACGGGTGTTGTGTCACCAGAGGAAACGGGTGTTGTGTCACCAGAGGAAACGGGTGTTGTGTCACCAGAGGAAACGGGTGTTGTGTCACCAGTGGAAACGGGTGTTGTGTCACCAGTGGAAACGGGTGTTGTGTCACCAGTGGAAACGAAAAAAAGAGTAACTTTTGGAAATTTGACCTGTACCCTGTACTACAGCGTAACTGTGGTAGTATGTGTTGTGCCCTGGGTGTAGTATGACCATGGTAATGGGTGTAACATAACTAGAGATGAGTGTAATGGTGATGTTGGATTGTTCTGAAGCTGCTGTGGGCTGAATGGATGGTGTTATGTTAACATGGACAGTGTTGTGACATCACAATCACAACAACGTGCCTGACTGCAGCGACTAAGCAGAGGAAATTCACTTTTATATGATACGAGTCCTTTAATGACTGTGATTCCTGGGGCAGCGTGGAGGCGGTGTGATGTAGTAGTGTGTGTATGTGTGTGAAAGTGGTGTGATGATGAGCAGCTCTAATTCATCACTGCAGCAGCCAGCAGAACACACACACATACACACTCGCACTCTATCCTGTCAGTGGTCACTACAGTCCTGCAGGCGGGTAATTAATTAACTCTCCTCCATACTGAGTGAAGGGGGGAAGGGACACAGGCAAAAACAACAGTAATCCATACTGGACTTGTATTTGTCGTTTCACTGACAGATTTACTGTATTCTTACTTCTGTGTGCAGGCGACCCGTTAGCATTACCACCTTCATCTCTATTTACCTGAGCTAAAGGAAATGTACCAGCCAAATCAGCTGTGCCACACAGTGCTGATACAGTATGAACGTGTAATGTCAGGATTAGAATTAGATTAGTCAACTTTTATATTCCATCCATCTTCTTAACTGTGTCATCCTTGTTAGGGTTGCAGTGAGTCCCCCTGCCCTTTCAATGGGCACTGGGCAGGGCTTTCACTCCAAACACAGAACAGGGCACCGATCCACCGAACCAATTCTCACAGCCTAGTGTGTTCACTAGTGTGTGTGTTTAACTGCACGGATGGGTTAATTGTGGAGGTCGAATTCTGTTGTGTGTAAATTAAATTGACAAAAGCTGAATCTAAATCACTTTCTGATGGACTTCTGCCATTTCTAACTGCGGTCACAGTTACAGTATTAGTGATGTGGTGCACCAAAGCAGAAAGTCAGTGTCCTGGAGCTGGTGTCTCAAAGCTGCATCTCTGAAACTCTGCTTTTCAGCACGCAGTGTTTACCCTCGTCATTTCATTCAGCCATGTTTAGGGTTGCCAGGTCCATCGAAAATATGCAATCAAAATCTGCCTGAAATCCATTCAGAACCTGGAACTAACCAGAAATTGAAAGTGATATTGGAAAAACACTCTAAATGGTAAAGAGCAGATGGAAAAAAAACAACCTTATTTTTTCTAATTTTTTCTTTTTTTTCTAAATTTTACTAACTTACTTTCTTGAAGCATTTTTTAAATGGCTTGATTATTATTATAGAATTCATAGTATAATCACTATGATAGTACAATTTTTAAAGTTCCCTAATAAACCACACACCACCATCTTTGAATTTTCACCTGCAACAGCATTTTCAATCAATCCTATTTAGGTGGGAAAACCATGAACCTGGCAACCCTGGCCAAACACAAACAAATCCACGTTGAGATGCAAAAAGAAACAACATCATACAGGCATTATTAATCAACCAGTCCTCTAAATACTAAATATTGGTATCAGCATTGGTCTAAATGTTTTGGGATGACCAGTGACAAACATGGGTGGGCCTAGGCCAGGGAGGAGAACTGAGGCCCAGAGTCCAGCGTAGTCTAAACCTCGTGAGCTGTATGAGGAGTGCTTTAGCAGGAACAGCACCACACAGTGTCGGAATCTGGGCCTCATGGGCCATCGTTCCCCAACCCTGGTCTAAACCCACTGTGACCATTTACAGTATCACCACTCTGTATACAGCTTCTACACTCTGAAACATCACATCTCAGAAGTCTGGAGTTTTTATACTTTGCCTGAAGAGTCCACGCAGATGCAGAGTATGATTTTAGCCTTTCTTCAGAAACCTGCAATTTTCTGAAAGCCTGTGAATCACAGAAACACCAGAGCAGGAATGTCATTTTCAGCCAGCTTTCAAAGACTGCAGACCTGCTTAAATAGAGAGCGGAGAGGAGAAAGACGAGAAAACAGAAGAGCTGCTTTTCTCTTTCATGTTTCTAACACTGAGGCACCATTTTACGTTGTGCACGATGCTTATTTTTCTCCTGAACAGGACAAAACCCAAACCAAATGATTTACAGCTGACTTACAAACCAAACCCAGCACATTATCCAGATTTGCAATCTGCTTTTAGAGCGTTCACAGGTCTGGAGTGTAGTCTGAATATGTAATATTGTTTTTCTCAGAATGATGTAAGCTTGTTTATAAGAGCTGCACATTTTGTCTTTTCTTTATAATCATGTTCCTCTTGAGCCACAATACACATATAGAAAGTCTTATGAACACCTACCCAAAGTCTATAAATGCTGCATTTTTATCACATGGCCAGTGAGAGTATGTTCCAAGTGACTTTAATCATCACAGGATGTCCTGTTTTCTTCTTTACCCAAACAGTCATGAATAAGTTTAAAACTAGTGAAGATCTGGTGATGAAATGTGGATTAAATAAACTTTAGTCTGTGTGAAAAGACTGATGTTACAACATGTGCTGAAAATGTCCACCTCCAGCATCCAAGCACACCTGAACCTGATGCTCCATGTTGTTAAAGGTCATCCACCAATATCCCTGTTGTTTCCAGACTGTTTCAGAAGCTCACTGTGTCTTCTGAATGGAGTTTGTTCTCTAGTACATTTACACCATGAACACTTCCTCCTGTACTGTGCACGGATACATTATACATGGATCTCTGCAGAAGTCTCAGGGTGAAATAACCAACATCCAACATAACCAACATACGAGCAGAACTGAGGACTTTAATGTCTCACAGCAGCAGCAGGCTGAAGACGGCTGAATGGGCGCCGGCCTCCACTCCTACAGCCACGGATATCAGTCATCAGAAATGAACTCCCGTCTGCCTGCACTGTATTCATACATGTCAGTCTTTTACACACAGACAGGTTTATTTCACCAGATCTTCATTAGTATTAAAGTTAGTCACATTCATTTGGGTAAAGAAGGAAATGGGATACCCCTGTATTATTCAGTAATCTCATTGGACTGTTTCAGTTTTGCTTTTTTAAACAAGTAAAGAGTTCTGTGAGACCCACTTCACAAGATCATTTCCTCCTTAAGTCATTTCCAAATGGAGATGAACTATCTCTGCATGTTCTTTGCTTTGCTAATTAATTACCGGCACATATCGCAGCAGAAGATCATGTACTCCAGCCTCATCATCTGTATAGTGAAGTATCTGTAGATTAGTGAAGAGAAGTCAGGATGCTGTGAAAATTCTTTACGTTTAGACTGAAGAAGCTGTTCACCCAATCAGCTGCTAATCTTTCCTGGTTAATTCCTGTGAAATAGAGCATCTCCTTCATTCTTTAGAAAGCCTTAATCCCTGTATCTGTACTTTGTGTTGGAAAGAAAAAGGAATATGTCGGGGGATGAACCTGATTAAATTTTGATTACAGCCAAGAAGTTTTCCTCCTCCTTCTATAAAAACTCAAAAGAGGCTTAGAGTGGCTTTTTAAAACCTTCTTAGGGGGTGGGGCTAAGAGCATTTGACTGACAAGTGTGTGAATAGGGATGCAAAAGACAGGAGATTGACAAACCTTTTGAAACGGATATTTCATCAAAACATAAGATACAATGTGGAAAATGATGCCCTGGCATCAGCATCTCCATAAAGCTGGTCAGCAGATGGAAGCATGAAGTGCTCTAAAATCTGCTGCTAGATGCTGTGTTGACTTTGGACTAAACACAGTGGAGCAACAGCAGCAGATGACATGACACCTCAAAGCATCACAGACTGCAGAAACTGCACACTGGACTTCAGACACTTGGATTGTGTGTCTCTCCACTCTTCCTCCAGACTCTAGCAGCTGATTTACTAATGACATGTAAAAGTGACTTTCATCTGAAAAGAGGACTTTGTACTGAGTAACAGTCCAGTTCTGGTTCTGCTCAGTCCAGGTCAGACACTTCTGATGTTGTCTCTGGTTCAGGAGTGTTGATATTAGTGAATGTGACAGTTGTAGCTCTGAGAGATTCACTATTTATACTGTTTATAGTCTTTTACTCACAATCACCATCACAGATTATCATCTGAGATTTTCATGAGCTAACAAACAAAAATTTGGTGTAACAGGTCAAATATCTGGACACCAGGATGAGTCCAGCAGCCTTCATTGTTGCTTAAAGGTTCTCATAACTGTCCCTGCAAGTTTAAAATGCTGTTTCTTGAGTTTTATTCAGATTGGGGCACTTAGCCAGATTATATTTGGCTGTTTTTCTAAAGTTCTGTAGAAATGCTATGACTGATTAGCCTGTACACGCCTGTTATTTTCAGACCGCACATGTTTCAGGCTCTCAAACAGGAAGGGAACATAACTAACCACCCAGCGTGCTGACCAGGAACTGGCCGCTCGCATTTCAGCAGTAAATGTTGATTATTTATAGCAGAGATCGATGGACGCGCTGAATGATTAGCCCGCTGGAAGCGATTTCCTCTCCTGATGCAGCGTTTTCTTTTCTCCCCGCTGAAGGAATGTGTGTGATCCTGAGGTGTGATCAGACGTGGCTTTCAGAGTCTAATGCAAAATGACACCATCGATCTGGCTGCGTTAAAGCACAGGGTTTGCTGCTCGGTGTGCCTGTAAGCACTTTGTGGAATATATTAGCATTATCTCAGTATTTGCATTTCAAATACTGCTGGTTATGTTGCCTGCTGTTTTTATTTATTTGTTTATTGTTTTGCTGAACTGTTGGATGAGTTTCTTCTCACAAAGTAAAGATTAAAAACAGTGTGTTCACGTTGCAGTAGCCTGATGCAGGACCAGATGTTTGAAATGTAGCTGGATGTTTATCAAATGTTTGTTGCCTGTATTGGAGTGAACCGTTGAGTTGGGTCAAGGTATCTTTACCGTTCTTTAGCTTTAGCAATGGAGCTACAAGGCTAATGTAGATGGAAAGTACTGGACAGATTGGTTCATCCTATGTTGCCCGGAATCTGTGTTCTCCAAGTTCTATGTTCCCAGTGTCCCGTGTTGCTAGTTTCCTATGGTCTCATGATCCTATGTCTTCTGGGACCTGTTACCAAGGTCATGTTCTCACCATCTTGTTGTTTCCAGCATTGTATGTTCCCAGTAGAGCTGGGTGATATGGCCAAAAAATGTATCATGATATTTTTTTCTATATTGATCGATCTCGATAATTATCGCGATATTACATTTTCATTAATAAACTTCAGAGCAGAAAAGTGAGAGCAGACAGACGCGCATGCACAGCAGCGAGAAGCGAGCAGTGTGATTTGTGCTGCTGTGTAAAGATGCAGTTCTTGTCTCTCAGCTCTAGAGAGTGATGTTTACTTGTTTCTCCGCTCACATCACAGCTGTTTATGCTCGTGTCTCTTGTGCTGCGTGATTACGGTGTAACCGTTGGCGGCGCTGGTGAGGAGGATCTAACAGGCAGCAGTATCACACACAACTCAGGAGACTCTCTAAACTCAGTTCTCAAGAATACAAGCACACACTGAAACTCTCCGCTTCTCTATTCTTTCTCTCCTTCTCTCTCTCTCTCGCTCTCTGCACAACTGCATGCAGCTCCGTTTGTAGACCCGCCTCCACAGTGCAGCCATTGGACGGGATGTTCCCGCGATGCACCAATCTGGGGAGAGGGGTGGAGGGGACAGGAGAGCCATTTCTGAAACCTCATGTTCGACCTTGTAAAGATTGAACTTGCGGATTTGACAAGTACAAACTTCCCAAGTACGGGGGATTATTTTCTATTTAGAACACCAGAATACTTGATGATGTCACAGCCCAGCCTGCCCTCAACCAGCCGATGTAGCCAGTTCAATATTTTTTTATTCTGATTTGTGTATTCACTGAAAAATATAAGAATTAAAATAGTTTATAATTTCTTTACATTTAATAGAGAAAAATGTGTGTATGTGTGTCTATATAAAAGGCTATGGTCGGGAAATAATCGCGGGTGTAGTTTGTGAGGAGAATGGAGCGGGTGGTCGCTGCAGTTGCTGCTGCTATGCTTTACCTTCAAGCCGAGGAGGAAGCAGTTAGGAGAAGAGCAAGGATGAAGATGAGGGAGAGGAAGAAGAGACGTGCACTGATGACTTGCCTTCTTGGCTCAGTACATTTCTGTTTTTCTTCTGTTAGTAATCCGAGCTGTAGAGAAATGGACGTATCTAATATATTCCAAATCACAGTGTACTCTACTATGTTTGTATAACTCAAAATAAATAAAAAAACATTACACATATGAGAGAGCCAACAAAATGGATATTTTCTTTAAATCTAGTTTTACACAAAATGTATTTGATATAAAATGATGCATTAAAAAGAAAACATTTGGTATCTTTTCTTCTGTCATTGCCACGTCTCCGTTGTGAAATGCATTCTGGGATACATTGCCGCACCAAGTCCACAGAAGTCACCACCGATGCATACTCGATAGAAGGGGCGGAGCGAGAACACATCCGGGTATTATCAGCGAACTTGCCTTTATGCGTAATTTGATTTGGAACCGTACTAGAGCTGAGAGTGATGACGTTTCACAAGTTCACAAGTACACAAGTCTGCACAAGTACACATATGGCCGAGCACTAGAGCAGCAGACACATAACAGACTGTCAAGCTGCTTAGACGTGAAATGGAAATTAACATTAATGCTTATTGAATTCTACTGTCCTGGCTTATCATCGTCATCGAGGGAAAAATTATTGTGAAACAAATCGATATCGTTTTATCGCCCAGCACTAGTTCCCAGGATGCTATGCTTGTAGTGTCCTATGTTCCTAAGATTCCATGTTCCTAGTTTCCTGTGTTTCCAGAGTCCCATGCTCCCTGCATCCTATTGTTCCTGGCACTCTATTATCCTAGTGTCCAAAGTTGTATTGGTCCATATGTTCCTGGAGTCCTATTATTCCCAGAGTCCTGTGTCCCCAGGTTGCTACATTCTTAAGGTCCTGTGTTCAAAGGGCTATGGTTAATCAGATATTATAAAATAAATTGATATGCACTCTACATGTGCACATCTCATCCTCTTTTGAGAATACACTCTGTTTGAAATGTCTGGAGACTCTTCTTTTTCATTTTTTTCTATCTCCAACTGCAGGATAAGTTCCCTCAAGTATAGGTCTATTATATAGAAAACCCCTTTGAGGAGTTTCCACAATAGCTCATGCCATTAAGCGAATACAGAGCTGAGGATCCTTTTCAGGTTGCCATTATGTACTGCATAGAGTTGAAGAACACAACTATGGGAGAGATTATACAGCCATACATTAGAATATTCTGAAAAGTTCATCTGTGGTAATAAACTAATGCTGGTCAGTCAGTCACAGTAATATGATGGTCAGTAGTTGTTGACACTGTGAGCAGCTGCTGGAAAAGTAAATCAGCATCTCCATAAAGCTGGTCACATAAGCGAAGCATGAAGTGCTCTAAAATCTGCTGCTAGATGCTGTGCTGACTTTGGACTAAACACAGTGGAGCAACAGCAGCAGATGACATGACACCTCAAAGCATCACAGACTGCAGAAACTGCACACTGGACTTCAGACACTTGGATTGTGTGTCTCTCCACTCTTCCTCCAGACTCTAGCAGCTGATTTACGAATGACATGTAAAAGTGACTTTCATCTGAAAAGAGGACTTTGTACTGAGTAACAGTCCAGTTCTGGTTCTGCTCAGTCCAGGTCAGACACTTCTGATGTTGTCTCTGGTTCAGGAGTACTGATATTAGGAATGTGAGAGCTGTAGTTCTGAGAGATGAGTTCTGTGTTAATTAGTTCAGTAATCTGTAACAGACTTTGTGTTTCTGATACTGTATCCCTGTCTGTTCTAAAGGGGGTATTTGAGCTTTTGTGAGACTCTCAGTAACTAATTATATTTAAATGTCATTTCTATTTATGTTTTGTCAGTGCACGTCTAGAGCAACACATAAAATCCAAATGTTTGTTTCTCTTTAAACTTGTTACGATGTTCGCAGGCATTTTAGTTCATATTAAAGCTTGCCGGAGGATCGATGGTGACCAGGCCGTGTTGATTTACTCCATAGCTGCTTTGAGTGTGGGCCAGCGTTGTATTGGATTTTGCTCCAGGCTCTGGGTGCCATTTCTCTGCTCACAGGAACAGGCCGAGACTCGGTCTGAACTGGCCTCTGCCAGACACCTGTTATTGCCTACTGCACTTTCTGCCCAATTTCTGTCCCTCAGAGATGGGCAGAAATATTTATAGACATCCAGCTGAGAGATCATCCTTGGTTTAATTCTACAAAAAAACTTATTTTGCACCATCTGATTCCTTCCTTTGCCAATCTGCATATAGACAAACCTAGTTGACCTTATTATTATTATTATTTATTTATTTATTTATTTTTTATAGGGTTTCATTTGTTTTACAGTACTACTATTAGTACTTCTATTGTTTATTTAAAAAGTGCTCTATAATGTTCTATAATGTTCATATGATCCACACAGTCACTCTGACAGACTGTAATACTCTACAGGAAGTGTAGGGGGCGATATGACTTCTATTGTTTATTAAAAAGTGCTGTGTAATGTTCTATAATCCTTATGAACTGTGTACTATACAGAATATAACTCTAAATGATATTGTGCCCTCTTTAGTTGTATTAGTTACATTTTTTTTTGGTTGTGCAGTGACTTTTCAATCTCTCCTGACATTAGTTTTGTTCTTTGGTCATTGATGGAAGGACTCATTTTGAATATGATATACCTTAGATTAATGTTTTTGGCTGATTTTTTTCTGCCACCTGTCCAAAAGTGATAGCGGTAAGCATCATTGATCCAGAAGCTTTTTATTAATGCCTTTCTTTCATCTGCTTCTTCAGCATCCGCTTCTTTTCATGCTTTGAGGAGAATGACTATTGATTGGCTTAATGGACTTTTCAAAGGATTTGTGTTTCTTCTTTCCTCCTCTTTATGTATGAACATGATGTGATGAAGGCAGTTTGTTTACTAAGATGCTGTGTAACAGTGGACCTCGAGCAGGGTCTGACCCATATATAAGTTTTCTGACCCATAGCGGTTTTAAGGACATTCTGATGGTCAGTGGTCACAATAGAAGCTCTAATTAACACTTCCTTACTGACTGATTATAATTCAGTTACCAGCTTTCACATTTCTTAATGATGTACATTTTTCTTCAATACATATTGTTGTAATTTATGTCTTTAAATACTGTTGGAGTACTCTCAATATCACATTTTTATTGGAAACATAATAAGTAAACCCCTTGAACATCGTCCACTCAGGTTTCATTTTCCTCTGGTGTCAACCAAGCGAGTTCTTCCATTGGTTAGGCCTTCAGCAGCCAAACAGACAGGTAGATTACTGGCCTCCATACTTGTGGTTTGTGGTTTCCATTTTATTAACAGTGAGAGGGAACAGCATTGTCAGATCACTCTAGGTCTTCTAAGCATCCTAGATACATTTGCTTTTGAATATAAGTGCTTATCTAACTAGGCTTTCGGTCAGTTGTAGCAGCTTTTGTGAAGAACCTGGCTTTGTAACTCATTCATTTAGCAGGCTAAAGATTCTCTGTAATGTTCATATGATCCACACAGTCATTCTGACAGACTGTAATACTCTACAGGAAGTGTAGGGGGCGATATGACTTCTATTGTTTATTTAAAAGTGCTCTAATGTTCATATCCACATTGTCAGCTAACGTGAAAGGTTTTAGAATTGTATTGAAAACATGATATTGTACCATCTCTATTCTTGACATAGTGTATTAATTGATTTCTCACTGTTTATTGTTATGTAAATGTTTGTTTTGGCTCTGTTATCTCGTTATTCTTTTGTTATTCTTTTTGTTCCCAGTATTCAAATCACTATACCCTTTGTGGACGATACATCAGAATGAGAAAAAGCGACCGCTCACTCATGTTTAGCATGCTGAAGGTTCTCCACAAGGGGGTGGTGTTAGTTTTAATGACTGAACCTGTCTGTTTTCATTGAAGTTAAAATCTTATTTTAATTGTCCTTTCTGTTGGGCTTTAGCCAGTAAATATGAGAGCAGGATGGACTTTACTGCTGAATAATGAGAATCATGCCAGTTTTGTGGTTGTGTTCTCAGACATTTTACCAAAGGATATTGAGTTTCAGGCTCTGATCTCAAGTAAATGCTGTCTGCAGCCTGTGCATTTTATAAAACCAGCCATTCGTGACTGCATCCTGTGCTGTTGTTTTTGTTGTGATTCTAATTTCTTTACTCTAATTTCCCTGCTGTGCATTACCGAGGAGTCATTTATCAAAAACGAATGGCTAATTCACAAATTTGCTACATCACCAATGGGAGCCACTAACACCAAGTCTGATACCTCTACTGAAATGCATTTTTAATAACTGCCATACGTCCTTATCCAACTTCACAGTGAGCTGGGCTTGTGAATTTGAGTAAGGATCTGCTATTCTGTTTAAATGGGGCTGATAAAATATTAACAGTTTGCCCATTAGAAGTCCATGCTCACAATGTAAAGCTCAACATTTTCTGAACTAACTCTAAAGGTCCCTAAAAAAGTAACTTTCCTGCTGATAACTATAGTGTTTATGCATTATATATGCATTTACATTACCTTGGCACAGTATTCACCCCTCTTGGTATTTTTGTTTTTTGCCACCTCACAGCCTGGAATTAAAATGGATTATTTGAGGGTTTGCATCATTTCGTTTACAGAATGTCTACAACTCTGAACATCTGATTTTCTTTTTATTGTGAAGCAACAACAAATAAGACAAAGTAACAGAAAACTTCAGTGTGCATATTCAAAACAAGCCTTCCTATTTTTGTCTGTCAGAAAAGGTTTTCTTTTCTAGACACTCTTCCAAAAAAAGCCCAGCTTTATGTAGTGGATGGCTTATTGTGGTCTCTGCGTGGCAGCTCTGCAGCTCCTTCAGGGTTACTTTTAGTCTCTATGCTGCCTCTCTGATTAATGCCCTTCTCCCTCGACCTGACCGTTTTGGTGGGTGGCCTTCTTTTGGCAGGTTTGTTGTGGTACTATGTTCTTTCCATTTGATGATAATGGATTTAATGATGCTCTGGGGGATCATCAGAGATTGATATTTTTTATAACCAAATTCTGACTTCTCAACAACTTTGTTCCTGACTTTTTGGAGATTTCCTTGGTCTTCATGGTGCTGTTTGGTTAGTGGTGCTTGTTGCTTAATGGTGTTGCAGCCTCTGTTACCTTTCAGAAAAGGTGTGCATATACTGATAGATCATGTGACACTTAGATTGCACACAGGTGGACTTCATTTAACTAAGAATGTGACTTCTGAAGGTAATTGGTTGCACCAGGACTTTTTAGGGACTTCATAGCAAAAGGGGTGAATACAAATGCACATGCCAATTTTCAGTTTATTTTCAAAAATGTTTTATTTATTTTTTTCTCATTTCATTTCACCAACTATTTTGTGCAGATGCATCAAATACAATTGAGATAAAAAAATAAATACAGGTTGTAATTTAGCAAAATAGGTAAAAACAAAGGATGTGAATACTTTCGCAAGGCACTGAATGTACAAAAAAATTATTTTTAGATGCATATACTGTATATAAATATACATTTATATACACAGAAGCATGTTTGATTTAAATTACACTGTTAGTACAACTTCAGTTTTGTGTGTCTGTAAAGCAATCTTGGGTATGATATATAAACAATCATTATTATATTAAAATTAATATATATAAATATAAATATAGAAACATTTGGTAGACATTTATGTTAAGATGCTTGTAATAAACTGAACTCTCAGTGTTGAGCTCCCATTTATCATTAATAGAGGATGAATAATCTGACCAGTGCTCTGTTGTGATGTTCCAGAAGATCAGTGTGGAGGAGAAAGCACCAGACAGCTGGTGACAGGATGAGAAATCTTCATTAGGCTGGTTTTGAAGGAAGTCCCTCATACTAAATGCCACCTGTTACTCTCACTGTGATGGTCAGGAAAAAGCAGCAAACATCTGGACTTTCTCTCAGATTTTAGCCTATTTGTTTTACCAATTATAGTAACCCAAAGTAATTCATTTCAAATAAATAAAGATAGCTAAAGATGCACAAATATAGAATTTTCAGATCTGATACAATAGCTGCTAATTAACAACAAATTACGGTGGAATGTGATGATATATTGATAGTTAGCCTATTTTAACTATTTCAGTGTAAATGTAATAAAAATGTAATTTTGTTTTTGTTATAATTTGGCAAAATATTGAATTGTTCAATATTGGTGACAGGAAAATCATATAGAAAGTTTTCCAAATCAAACCAATGAAAGTCCAAAAGCCAGGGCATGTCATGGTATGGGGCTGTGTTGGTAAAGGTCATTTACGCTCTGAAAAGTATACTTTAGTAGATTTTAGAGCAACATATGCTGCCTTCAATACCATATCTTTTTCATGGATGTCCTGCATTTCTCAACAAGACAATGTTAAGACAATTACAAAGGCATGGCTGCAGAAGAAGAGGGTATGTGTACTGTATTAACCTGCCTGCAGTCCTAAACTGCCTCCAATAGAGAATGTGTAGAGAATTTTTGAAACATAAAAATATGACGATGACCCTGTACTTTTAGGACGAATGGGACAAGAAAACACCTGAAGCACTTCATCACTTGGTATCTTTGGTGCCTAAACATATTTTAAGCGTTGTGAGAAGGAATGACATTACATACTGGTAAATACTTTACTGTCCCAATGTAATGTAACATTGATGCTTTGATATGGTCTCAATGGGCCCAGCAGAGTATGCTGTGGAGTCTAGAAGAAGAACATTTCTCACTGTACAGTAAAAATAGGACAAAACACTTTCAGTGTGAATTTCAGTATGGCAACAGTAATAATGAAGTTTTTCAGTTTATTGGCAAATAATATATCAGATTCACATACTGTATATCATACATCTCTAATAACAAAATTCACATTTTTGGCTGAAACCAAAACCGAATAGAGTGAAATGAAATGTGTCTGAATACCAAACATGGTTCTTCATGGTTATAAATCATTTTAAACTTAATACCTAAACTATTTCCCAAAATAAGTCTTGTAGTTAGTCAGGTATGAATTTTAATAAGTTGGTTTAACATGATTAGGTTTAATAGCATGAGTTTAATTGATTATTCTTTTATATTTGTACATAAAATAAAGACAATACTATATGAATATGTATAAAGATGCATGTATGTATTACTAATATTCAATCAAATAAAAAAACATGAAACAAAATGATGAAAATGCCTAAAATGAGTGATGTAAGTCATATGGCTGTTTGTGTGTTTAATGTGTCATTGGCTACAGACACTGAAACACTTCACCTTTCTTCTGATAATTGAGAGACGCTCCGTAACACTGTGGCCACTGGAACAAACATGCTAACACAACTGCAACACAAGCTAACAAACACAAGTGGACACAAACGCAGCACAACACAAGCTGACATTGTTACTGATATCGTTACTGTATTCTGTCCATCTCTGCACTGTTACTAACACCACGGTCTGCTCTTACTTCTCGTCACATCTCTTTAATCTGTGCATCTCTTCTCCTTCAGCCTGTTTTGCCTTTATCAGATTTGGCCGTGCCACCCGCTGCTAACGAAGCTCTGGGCTTTGTTGTTGAGGCTTATGCTCCGTTACTAATGTTGCTGCTGCGGCATTGTTCTATGGCTGCAGAGTAAATTACCCACCATTACTGTAAAAGCTGAGAGAGGGACCCCACCACTGCCACCCACCTCCACCCAAACTATCACATACATACCATATCAGGACATTGGTCTGTTTCTCTGGAGCAGGTATATTTTGGGTGGTGGATCATTCTCAGAGACACTGAGTGGATCAGACACAGCAGAACGGCTTGTGTTTTTAAACACCTCACTGACACCAACAAGGTAGGTGTGTCTAATAGAGTGAACAGTGAGTGGACACAGTGTTTAACATTTCCAGCAGCTCACACACTAACACACCACCACCACATCAGTGTCACTGAAGTGCTGAGAATAATATCTGCTCTGTGAGGTCCTGATCACTGAAGAACAGGTGAAAGGAGGAGAATAAAGTACACAGAGAAACAGATGAATTACAGAGTGTAACTGTAGAACTACACAGTGCTCCTGTATGATCAGTGAAGGTGATCAAATTGACAATGAGTAAATATAGAAGATATGTATACCTAATGAAGTGGCCAGCATGTGTGTGTGTATACCTTTAATGTTGTCTGACTGACTACTCTGTATTGTGCCTTGTTTAGTATGTAGTCCATAATGGGACACGTCTGAAAGGAGCAGAGCTAAACTGCTATAAAGTGAATGCACAGGCATACAGTGCCTTGTGACACTATTCACCCCCCTTTGGCATTTTTGTGTTTTTGCTACCTCACAACCTGAAATTTGTATTAATTATTTATTAAAAAAATTATTTAAGGGTTTTCATCATTTCACTTACAGAACATCTGCAACTTTGAACATTTGATTTTCTTTTGATTGTGAAGCAACAATAAGACAAAATAACAGAAAACTTCAGTGTGCATAAGTATTCACCCCCTAAAATCAGTACTTAGTAGAGTCCCCTATTGTGACAATTACAGCTGCAAGTCTCTTTGGATAAGTCTCTATGAGCTTGCCACACCTTGCCACTGGGATTTTTGCCTATTACTCCAGCAGAACTGCTCCAGCTCTTTCAAGTTAGACGGTTTCTGCTGGTGAACAGCAGATGTTGATGATGAGATGTTGGTTTTGTACCAGACATAGTGTTTTCCTTCGTGGCCCAAAAGTTCAATGTTGGTCTCATCTGACCAGGGCACCTTCCTCTATACATTTGAGGAATCTCCCACATGGCTTTTGACAAATTCAAAAAGAGCCTTCCTATTTTTGTTAGGCATATTTCTGGCTGCTCTTTCATAAAGACCAGCTCTATGGAGTGTACAGCTTATTGTGGTCGTATGGACAGATACTCCAGTCTCTGCTTGGCAACTCTGCAGATCCTTCAGGGTTACATTTGGCCACTGTGCTGCCTCTCTGATTAATGCCCTCATTGCCTGGTCAGTTTTGGTGGGTGGCCCACTCTTGGCAGGTTTGTTGTGGTACCATGTTCTTTCCATTTGATGATGATGGATTTGATCATGCTCCAGGGGATCATCAGAGATTTTGGATATTTTTATAACTCAATCCTGGCTTTTACTTCTCAACAACTGACTTGTTTGGAGATCTCTTTGGCCTTCATGGTGTTGTTTGGTTAATGGTGCCTCTTGCTTAATGGTGTTGCAGCCTTTCAGAAAATTGCGTATATACAGACAGATCATGTGATGCTTAGATTGTATTTAAGAGAATTTGTTTCTGTGACATCACTAAAACTCTAATCAAGCTGTTTTTGCAGTGTATTCCATGTATGGGCTGGAGAGTGGACAATAGGGTTTGAAACTTGAACTGTTTTTAAATACTGCATCAGACTAAACTACAAGTACAGTTATGTTTACTGTGATATGGACCCTTTAATATTGAATAGTGTATACACTGTATACTGAAAATGTTATGTTCTTATATTTTTTACTGACCTGTACCTGCATATAAAGGTCAGCCATCGGTCATAGGGCCGTAGCTGAAGTGTTTGCGATGAAGTAATCCAGCTCAGAGGTCAGAACTGAGTGAGCGTGTCCTGATCCAGGGTCAGCAGAGCAAAGAAGCATACAGATGAATACTGAACCACGGCTTCTTAGTGTAAAGTCAGTCATGCTCGTCTGCTGGACGTAATATTTCCAGCTTCGCCCTCTCATGCGAGAAGGCCGTGTGACAGTTAGATGATTTATTGTGGCCTTTATAGAGGCCGTGTTCTGTTCTGTTATTATTTGTGGCCTTAAAACTTTGTTAGCCACTGGAGGAATGACTAGTGAGCTTTCAGGGCTGATAAAGCTGTATGTTTCTGTCCTTCACTTTACTGTTCAAACCTTTAAGGAGTCACTTGTTCTCATCTTGTATCTCTGTTATCTTTATAGAACTCTTCAGCTGTCTGCACTACAACACAATACATTACAGTAAAATACAGCAGTATGCAACAAAGTACAGTAATGTACAGTAATATAGTGATGCACAGCATATTACATTAAAATACATTAATGTTTAGTAAAATGCAGTAATATGCCTTAAAGATACAGTAATGCACTGCAAAATACAGTAAAATACCGTACAGCCGAACACCATAATACAGTATTGTACAGTAAAATACATTAACATGCATCCCATTACAATAAAATGCAGTACAACAGTGCCATAAAATAGTGATGAACAGTAAAATATGGTGATGTACAGCAAAATACAGTGAAATGGTACAAAATAGTAGTACAACACAACAAAAATATGATAAAGCACAATAAATAATCAGATCTATACCTCTGTCAGTGACAGAGAGAGAGAGAGAGAGAGAGCAGAAAGGTTATACTGGAGAAGAAAGGAGAAGCAAGAAGTGAAAGAGTGGCTCTAAATGACCTTTAACATCAAACAGAAACCAGAATTACCTGAGAGAGAGAGACAGAGAGACAGAGACAGAGAGAGACAGACAGAGACAGAGAGACAGAGGGTCAGAGAGAGAGAGGGAGAGATAGAGAGGTAGTGTGAGAGTCACATTAACATCATAACCAGTCTTGCAGAAAGCGAGCGAACATTGCACAACACACACTTGGTCAAAGCCTCTGTTTCCAAGGAGACGGTGTTGGATGCTGTAGTAAATAGCTGTAGACCAGCACGGTGTAGATTCACTGATCTGATATCTCTTTTCTCTGTCTCTGTTTGTCTCT
>BRDA01071540.1:0-10137 GCA_036984385.1 Crenuchus spilurus | reverse complement strand
CATCTGTTGAGTGTTGTAAGAAGAAGGGGGGATTCCACACAGTGGTAAAAATGGCCTTGTCCCAACTTTTTTGGGATTTGTTGATGCCATGAAATGCCATTGAAACAACATATTTTTCCCTTAAAATGATACATTCTCTCAGTTTAAACTTTTGATCTGTGATTTGTGTTCTATTCTGAATAAAATATTAGATGTTGGCACCTCCACATCATTGCATTCAATTTTTATTCACAATTTGTTTAGTGTCCCCAACTTTTTTGGAATCTGGTTTGTACATTAGATCAGGAACAGAGAGCTGAGTGACCATACAAACAGGGCTAGGCAAACTCACAGTCAAAGACAAATTAAACAAGGTTAGAGAACAAGGAAACAGGATCAAAGTAGGCAAAATTAGGTCAAGGTCGAAGCTAGGCGAAACTAGGTCAAAACACGGCAAAACTGGCATAAAGAGAAAAGGCTCGGTAAGGCACAAGGAATAACAATGTGGCAATACTTCACGTAGTGAGCATGGCTGGGTTAGTTTATATAGTGTCTGTTTAATGAGCAGGTGGTGAGTTCAATACTCAGGAGAGAGTGACCTTCGTTCTCTCCTGTGATTGGACATTGTGGATTGCGGCGGTTGCGGTGGCTTCTGGGAGTCGGAGTCCGAGATAGAAACGCGCCTCCTGACATCACCCCTCCTTATCGGGCCCGGGACGGGACCAGATGACAAGGTGCAAACAGGTACCATAGAAGAGCCCCGAGTAGAACGAGGACGGCCCCTGGGCCGAGGAGCCGGAAGGTCTGGATGAGAGCGCTGGAAATCTGACACCATGGGTGTGGGTACCCAGCACTGCTCTTCAGGACCGCCGCGATGTCGGGAGCCCAGCAATGCCTTGACTGAGAAGACCTGCTGGTCATGAGCCACCTCGAGCCGCTCAGTATTGGCATCCATAGAGACGTCATCCAGGGGGCCAGTGGTTACAGGCTTAAGCAAGGAGACATGGAAAGAATTAGACATGCGACAGTGTTTAGGTAATTTCAACTTAAACGCGACAACATTGATTTTCCGTAATATAGGAAAGGGAATATACTTGGCTCTGGCACATCCAGTCATTCAAGACCGGCACGTCAGTAGAGGCTGCTGTCCATGGTGCAAAAGGGGGCTGATATCCAAGCATGCACTGAAAAAGGGTAAGGTTAGTGGCAGATGAAATAAGTGAATTTTGAGCCATTTCGGCCCAGATGAGATACTGTGCCCAGTCTGTGTGATTAGCATGGCAGTATATTCTCAAATATTTTCCCAGTTCTTGATTGGCTCTTTTGCACTGTCCATTACCCTGTGGATGATAACTAGAGGTGAGGCTCACTGAAACACCTAGGTGTTCAAAAAACACCAACCAGACACGAGAGGTAAACTGAGGTCCCCTGTCAGATAGGATATCCTCCGGTATACCAAAATTATGAAAGACATGAGATAATAGGGCCTTAGCAGTTTGAAAAGCAGTGGGTAATTGACTTAACGGTATGAATTTGACTGCTTTGGAAAAGCGATCTGATTGTCATGATAGTGGTAAAACTGTCTGATGGAGGCAGATCAGTGACAAAGTCTATGGCAATGTGAGACCATGGGCGAGTAGGTACCGGGAGAGGTTGGAGTTTGCCAGCGGGTAAGGTTTTGGGAGTTTTACATTGCACGCATATGGAAGAGGAAGCTACATAGTCATGAACATCTTTGCTCAGTTTTTCCCATCAATATCTCAGCAAAATAATTTGCATAGTTCTGCGTTCCCCTGGATGTCCGGCCGTCAATGCTGAGTGACTCCAAATGAGTATTCTAGTGCAAAAAGGTGCCGGTACATAAAGTTCACCTTCAGGACAATGCTTGAGGACATTTATGTTAGTGAGCGTGGCTCTTATTTCATTATCTATGTCCCACTGAATGCTCGATACTACAACATGCGGGGGTAATACGTGTTCAAATTCTTTAGTCAGGTTCTGTTCATCCTGAAATAATCTCGACAGTGTATCTGCGACCATATTTTGAGATCCTGGTCTGTATGTGATGGTAAAATTGAAGCGTGAAAAGAATAAGGACCATCGAGCTTGATGTGAGTTGAGGCTTTTGGCAGTACATAAATACTCTAAATTCTTATGGTCTGTGAGTACTGTAACAGGATGTTTAGCTCCCTCTACCCAGTGTCTCCACTCCTTGAAAACTAACTTAATGGCCAGTAACTCACAGTCTCCAATGCTATAATTCTTTTCTGCAGGGGTAAGCTTGTGGGAGTAAAATGAGACGGGATTCAGTTTGTTGGTGTCATCTGCCTGTTGTGAAAGAACAGCGCCCACATTTTAGAAGCGTCCACTTCTACTACGAAAGGGAGGTCAGGGTTAGGTTGGCAGAGGAGTGGTGCTGAAATGAAAACTCCCTTGAGCTTCAAGAATGCGCGCTCTGCTTTCTCACTCCATGCAAACGTCTTAGGAGCCCCCTTTAAAAGTGCAGTGAGTGGAGCAGCAATAGAACTGTAATTGTCAATGAAACAGCGGTAGATTTTGGCAAAACCTAGGAATTTTTGTAGTTCTTTAACAGACTTCGGGCGATACCAATTTTCAATGACTGAGACCTTGTTTTTGTCCATTATTATGCCTTCAGAACTGATAATGTAGCCCAGGTAAGAAATTTTGGTCAGGTGGAATTTACATTTCTCTGCTTTTAAGTAGAGCTTGTTATCTAGGAGGCGTCTGAAGACAGAACGCACGTGTTGAAAGTGTAATTTGAGATTTTCTGAAAACACAAGCAAGTTATCCATGTACACGAGGAAATAACTACCTATCATGTCAAGTCGAATTTCATTAATGAAAGATTGGAACACTGAGGGACTAATACTGAGGTCGAAAGGCATGACAAGGTATTCATAGTGCCCCCTAGTGGTGATAAAGGCAGTCTTCCATTCATCCCCCTCTCTGATTCTGATAAGGTTATAAGCACTCCTCAGGTCCAATTTTGTGAAAATTTTGGCATTGCGCAAGACATCTAATGAGGAAGGAATTACAGGGAGTGGATAAGCGCATTTCTATAATCTATGCAAGGGTGAAGACCTCCATCTTTCTTTTTGACAAAAAATAAGCTTGAAGTGATAGGAGAGGTGGAGGGTCTAATAATCCCTTGTTCAAGGACCTCCTGTATGTACTGGGACATAGCTTTTTCTTCCCCAATTGTAAGTGGGTAGGTTTTGGCCTTGGGAAAGGTGGGTTTATCTATAAAGTCTATGGCACAGTCACCAGGTCTATGAGAGGGTAAAGTGTGGTCCTTGGGTTTCTTAAAAAAACAAAGACTCTCAATGGAGGTGGACAAAACGTTCAATTGAATATGATTAATGCAATGTTCTAGACAATAGGGTGACCACTTGGTTATTTCTCTGTCCTTCCAAGAAATGACTGGATTATGTTTTTTGAGGCAGGGGAGAGGAGGATGGGAAAGATGGAGAAGTCTATGATGAGAAATTGAATTTGTTCTTTGTGGAATATTCCGTTCTGGATGATGAGTGGTTCAATTTGGTGGATGATGTGACCTGAACCAAGGGGATCTCCATCTAGGGCTGAGATTCTATATTTTTCTTGTAGAGGATGAGTAGGGATGTGATATTGGTGGATGAGGCTTTGGTGGATGAAATTCCCTTCTGCCCTGGAGTTGATTAATGCTGAAATAAAAATTGTAGAATTAGGGCAGTAAACCTGAATAGTCAGTAAGAAGGATTTAGAGATGATGCTCATTGTGGGCAGACTCACCGCGTTAGCACATGGATTGTTACCCATGTGCTTTCCCAGTGATAAAGCTTGCGTCTTAATGTGTCAGGCCGAACAGTTTTGAGCAAGATGACCCAGCTGACCACAATAGAGGCATAATCCTTCTTTCCGTCTGCATTGTTTCTCTTTGGGTGTCAGACGAGTGGAATCACACTGCATAGCTTCATGTGCTTCGCAAGGAGGTTGATTTTGGGGCTGAAGAGATCTGATGGTGGATCTAGGTTTGGGTTTACATTCTCTTAGTAAATGATCCATGCAAATGCTCAGATTAATAAATTGGTCTAATGAAAGATCATCATCTTTACACGCTAGCTCTGCTTGTACTTCTTCATTTAATCCGAGTCTAAACATTACTAATAATGCGGGTTCATTCTGTCCTGTAGCAGCCGCTATGGTACGAAACTCTATGGCATATTATGTGGCAGTGTGTTTCCCCTGTTTTATTTTAGTCAATAATTCACCACTGGCCTTGTCCTGTAGGGGATGATCAAAAACTGCTTGGAATTCAGAGATAAAGTCACTATAAGGAGCAGTAGAAAGCCTAGCCCAAATAGCGGTAGCCCACTGTTCAGCCTTACCGGTGAGGCGGGACAATATGAAGGCTACTTTCTGATAGTCCGAGATAGCAGGAACCGTGGAGAAGTAAACGTCACAATGTAACAAAAAACTCGCACTCATCAGGAGAACCATCGAACCGTTCTGGTTTACTCACATGAAAGAAAGGAGCTGAGTCTCTTCTGTTTACAGCAGAAGTGGGAGCTGGTGGAGTTATATTAATTCTTTGTATTTCTTCCGTGAGCCTTTGTACATTGGAGGTGAGCTGAGCAAGGTGAGACTGCTGGTCCATCTGTTGTTTAGATAATGTGTCCTTAGAGAATGCAATTTCTTGTAGTGTTTGTTGGTGGTGACCGAGCAATTGTCCCTGGGAGGAGACAACTTTCTGTAATGCATCTGAGTCTGTGGTCTGCATATTAAGGTGAAGTATTATGTGATGAGTGGAGTTTATAAGTAAAGCATACACGTGTAAATATAAAAAACGTTTACTGACAGACTCAGATACATTAGGTCAGTAACAGAGAACTGAGCGACCATACAAACTGGGCTAGGCAAACTCACAGTCAAAGACAAATTAAACAAGGTCAGAGAACAGGCAAACAGCATCAAAGTAGGAAAAACTAAGTCAAGGTTGAAGCTAGGCGAAACTAGGTCAAAACACGGCAAAACTGGCATAAAGACAAAAGGCTTGGTAAGGTACAAGGAATAACAATGTGGCAATACTTCGCGTAATGAGCATGGCTGGGTTAGTTTATATAGTGTCTGTTTAATGAGCAGCAGGTGAGTTCAATACTCAGGAGAGAGCGACCTTTGTTCTCTCCTGTGATTGGACATTGTGGATTGTGGCGGTTGCGGTGGCTGCTGGGAGTTGGAGCCTGAGATAGAAACGCGCCTCCTGACAGGATACTGGGCAGGGCAGTCTCCTACTTTAGCCAAAGCTAGGACTGGGCACCAGTCCATCACTGGGCCCACACACACACACATTCACACTAGGGCAGTTTAGTGAAACCAATTCACATGACCTCCATATTTTTGGACTCTGGGAAAAAACCGTAAAACCCCAGAGAAAACACATACAGACATGGGAACAACATGGAAACTTCATCCAGATGGGAACTTGAACCCAAGAACCCAGCACGGAAAGCAAAAATGGTAAGCACTCTGTAACGGTCAGCGCCCCCCATGCACGTCCTGGTTCCGCTCTCTCGTCAGTTCGCCCCTCACACACACACACACACACACACACGCTCACCCTCTCTCTCGTATCTGCCTCACTTTCATGTGCTTTCACTCACTTACACAAACACATGAAGTCCACTTCCGGGTTTACCCTGCTCTAGCTTCCCTGATGGACATTCACACTCAAACTACAGTTCCCACTATGCACCTCACCTGCACACGTCACCTCCACTATTCAGAACACCTGACGCTATTCACAGTATTTCCTATTAAAGCGGCATTTCCCCTTTGGTCTTTGTGTGGCGTTGTTTTGGCTTTCCCCATCTTTATGCACGCCTGTAGCCCCCTGCACTTCTGTTCTGGTCTGGTCTGTTCTTTAGACTTTTCAATCTGCATCAGAAAAGTGGTGTCCAGTCACCTTTCTCTATGCCAGTGTCATCTTTACAGTAGAATAGAAAGTCAGGTGGGGCATAAAAAATGATGTGGGCAGTATACCACTCGTCAGTGAAACTACACACAAACCTAGTTGCTCAGTCAATTAAACCACAAATGCACCTCATCAATGAAATTCCAAAAAGCATAATCTGATGTTGTGCTGAATTCGGCACCCCCACCATGAGATGTATCCCGTCAGGAGATTTACTTACCGGTGGTATTCCGGTGACTTTACTTTGCTGGCCAAAGGAATTTAAATACAAACTACTCCAGTCACGAATAAAGGAAATAAAGCTTTTACTGAGGTAAGATGACTGTGTATTATCTGTTAACTTTGATTAAATTGTCGCTATGATTCATTATATTTCCTCGCTAGCAGCGGCTAACAGTTAACGTAATGTTTTTGAGTGGCAAGCTGCACAGCAACGCTGCTACTATAAACAATATTCACATAAGCTCACATATGCAAATAGTTAATTTTTTTTATTGGCTGCTCCCAGCGTGGGGCCAGAATAAGTGTGCCCTGAAGCTCATTATTGAAAGTGTCTTGTACATGAGCAAAGTGTTTTCTACTGCTCGCTTAAACGTATGCTGATGGGCCGGGCCCATACACACTAACTAAATGAAGACTACTGAAAGTACTGACCTTACACAACATGTACAGGTATATTTTAAATGTTTTGGCAAATACTGCCATTTACATAAGTCAAATACACAACAATGTTAGAAAATAATATTTAAATAAAATTATTTTAAACAAAATTATTGATTATATAACACACTGCTCCATAGCGACCTGCCCCTAATGTAGAGATGTCCCTGCATCTTGCTCTATATTACCAGAACTGAGCTTGCTCAGGATAAAATGCCCAAATATATATTAGGTTCACCAGTCAGACAGCCTACAAAAGACAATTTGTGCATGATGAGTGGCAAAAAAAATGTAAAGTGAAACTAAACTTGTACAAGACGTTGCTTGTCAATTTGATTAACATTACTGGTGCCCTAGAGCGGAGAATTGATTTACCTTGGCATAGTTAAAAGCTGACATATAATGGACCTCAAACATTGTTGCTGACCCCTTCTAAAATCCCATATGTAAAATGATCCCCAAGAGTAATCACAGCTGGCTGTGAGCACTGGATCAAAAAATAAAAAAATAAATGCATGTAAAGATTTTTAAATATGTGTTCTGTAAACCAGCCAATCAAAGCAGAGCTATTGAAACTCCAGATTTGATTTATCACATGAGGTTAGGCAAACAGTATTTCCACACCAACCATTTATAGCAACTTTTCTCTTCCCTAATATCATCTCATTCACACTTGCATACCATGCACATAATAATCACTGTCCTCTTATCTCTCCTTTCTGTTTTTTCCTCAGCTCTCCAGTCTTTCGAGTGTTTTTTTTTTCATTTTCCGCTGTCCAGCTGTAATCCAGTCAATCAGAACACAGCTCATTAAATTACTTTTATTACAATAAAAGGACCAGAAGGTTTGTTTCAGCAAAATGCAACATCTTAGGGGTTTTAATGTACAAGTAAAACCAGATCTGTTTTACAACTATGTAGACATCAGAGAAATGTAAAATGTAAAAACAGTCAAGACATGTTTGAAGTCTTTTTGTCAAAATACACCACCAAACGATCTCTCAACCAAAAAAAAAAAACAAAAACAAACAAAATTGATACTCAAACTGTATGCAGGTCTTACAGATTAGTCAATATGCTTTAGGACATAACCTCCATGCTCAGCTCACCTCTTCTATTTTTCATAACTGTTTGACTCGTGATTCAGTTCTGACTCTGAGCCTATCTTATGTGAATGTAGCACATATTCTATGCTATTGCTGTTGCTTGATACCAGCTGTTCCAGAAATATGGACTTAATCAGAGTAGTGACACGTCAGGGAATAGAAATGACCCGACACATACATACACATAAGCATAGTGATATCAATTATTGTCTTTATTTATATACATCAAATTTTGCACTTGTACAGTTTCATGTACTTGTGTTTTGAATGGAAATGGAACTTTGTCATTGTTCAACAATCAAGTTAGAGTGACAAGCTTTCAAATGGCAATAGAATAAGAATGAAACTGAAAACAATCATTTGGATATCAGCTAAATTGAAAGCACAAAAACAGGTGTAGAAAGCTGGGTGCTTTTTTATCCCACTGGTAAAAATTAATAAACACAGACATAAACTAACTGAACACATACATGCACTTGATTCCTCATCTCAGCATCTCTCTCATCACACATCCTCAAGTAATTATTTCTGTATTTGCACCAACTCTTAATGGCTGTCTGCACAGAATTGCATGGCTACAGTTCACTGGCAGGACGATAGCGGATGGCCCCTGTGGAAATCTGTCTCCTCCCTGTGTTAATGGGAAAAGAAGTGTTATCGTGTCGTCTTCGTCCAGGCGATTCCTCATTACTGTTAAGCTAATGATGACACTGCACAGGCTGTGGGGGAAAAGCTGTATGGACACTGTGATATTCTTTTCATCTGACAGACGCTTAAGCAGCCTTAACGGAGCCTACACTGCATGAACGAGATGTTATGATGTGTTAAATGCTGACAAGTTATCTACTGCTTCACACATATCCTCCTCTAGTGTACTGTGGAAAGCTATTGTCAGCTTATGTCTAAACATTACACTTCTAATCAAGGACCACAGAATGTTCAAATGACCTATTAAAATCCAATACAAAACTGCCACATGTATCTTGTGTGATTTTTTACATTCTGTCTAGTATTTCTGCATGAAAACATCTTTTACTATGTTAATCAACAAAATAAAACTTAAAGACAGAGATCCATGTCATTTGAAGACTCATTTCAACCACCATCAATATGCAGCATCCACCCAGCTGATGCGAAAGCCATACTAAGCTAATAACCAGTGAGCTGATGAGACACGAATCCAGTTTGTCAAGATGAGAAGAGTGGATCATCCAGGAGAGCACCTCTAGTCTTTTAGAGGAAATGTTCATTTCTTTGATCTCAGAAATCAGGACCTGTTTTAGGTCACATTCAAAAGACAAAAAGTGTTTTAATACAGTACAGTGTCCACATCACTGCAACAGCACAGAACACAGAAATAGCACCTCCTGTTGTCCCCACCAACACCATTTCCAACAGACACACGTGTTTTTCTTGGAGAATGGGAGACCTTTCCGGGCAGATCATGAATGAAGTGCCCTTGAGAAAGGCATTTAACCCCCAACTGCTCCCCGGGTACTGTGGATTGGGCTGCACTTAGCTTTAGTGACTCTGCATCATCATGCACATTTTATGGTTGCTGGCAATTTTTTAACGCATGATTACTAATGTCTACTAATTTTCCTGACATTTCCTTCATTGCATCTAACAGCAATAGTCATGCCCCTTAACCCTCTGGAGTCTGAGGGTATTTCAGACACTTTGATGTGGTCTATCATGGCTTCACTTTTTTACAAATTACACCCAACTAAAATTACTTTTCCCCAAAGTGTTAAACAGGCTTTTGTTCAGCACAAACTCATAAATAAGTATCATAAATCTATATTTTGATTAAATCTGCTCTAAACTTAGACTTTCTAAAAACATATTTTCAGATGTGCTGATATATTGTGCAAAACACTTTCTAGCCAAGACTTTGTAAACCAAGGTGTTGGCTACACTCTGGTCATTATAGTTTTTAGAAATTATATGTGATTTTATTTCTAAACATTAACAAATGTAATGTGACTCTGTGATTGACTCATTCAGTGGTTTCTAGATTGAATATTCATGAGATAGGTGTGAGGTGACATATTTCTTCAGGTGAACATTTTTTGTTTACAGAGACCAAATGGCAATTTTCACACATTTCTGGACCACTAATCCTCCCCTGGCATGTCCACAATTACCATGTTGTTATCATATGAATGGAAGATAATGTCAATGGATTGAAAAAAAAGCTCTGCACTCTGACTTACGCTGAAAAATGTGTCTCTGCTTATTTATGCTCCTATCACAAATATTTAAAATATATTTTGAATCAAGCTATATATATATAAGTATTTCTGCAGAATTTTGGTTTTGTCTTGCCAGTGGGAGCACCAACTTAAACAGCTTGCAAGTCATTAAAGCAATCTCAATGTTGAAAGGTATGGGTCCTGAGAAGGGAACACAAAAATTCCT
>BRDA01071538.1:0-14662 GCA_036984385.1 Crenuchus spilurus | reverse complement strand
ATCCAGGCCAAACCACACCCAATACAACCAAAACTCCACCCAATACAGCTAAAACCCAACCTTATACAACTTAAACTCAGCCAAAAATAGCCCTATCTTATCCAGGCCAAACCACACCCAATACAACCAAAACTCCACCTAATACAGCCAAATCCCAACCTTATACAACTTAAACTCAGCCAAAAATAGCCCTACCTTATCCAGGCCAAACCACACCCAATACAACCACAACTCCACCCAATACAGCTAAAACCCAACCGTATACAACTTAAACTCAGCCAAAAATAGCCCTACCTTATCCAGGCCAAACTACACCCAATACAACCAAAACTCCACCCAATACAGTTAAAACCCAACCTTATACAACTTAAACTCAGCCAAAAATAGCCCTACCTTATCCAGGCCAAACTACAACCAAAACTCCACCCAATACAGCTAAAACCCAACCTTTTACAACTTAAACTCAGCCAAAAATAGCCCTACCTTATCCAGGCCAAACCACACCCAATACAACCAAAACTCCACCCAATACAGCTAAAACCCAACCTTATACAACTTAAACTCAGCCAAAAATAGCCCTACCTTATCCAGGCCAAACCACACCCAATACAACCAAAACTCCACCCAATACAGCCAAAACCCAACCTTATACAACTTAAACTCAGCCAAAAATAGCCCTACCTTATCCAGGCCAAACTACACCCAATACAACCAAAACTCCACCCAATACAGCTAAAACCCAACCTTATACAACTTAAACTCAGCCAAAAATAGCCCTACCTTATCCAGGCCAAACTACAACCAAAACTCCACCCAATACAGCTAAAACCCAACCTTTTACAACTTAAACTCAGCCAAAAATAGCCCTACCTTATCCAGGCCAAACTACACCCAATACAACCAAACCCCTGCTTAATATAACCAAACCCTGCAATATAAAACCCCCAACTACTACAACCATATATAACCAAATATAACCAAACCTCCACCCAATACAGCCAAAACTTTGCTTAATACAAACAAAACCCCACCCACTACAGCCCAAATCCCACCTACTACAGCTAAAACTAATTTTCATTTCACTCATGAAATGACCAGGTGTATTTGGGGTTTAAGACTAAATTTAGGTCTTAATCAATGTTTTATCTATGCTTATATACTTTAGTCCAAGTATGTAAGAGAACTGGGGTTAAGGTGGACCTGAGAGTTAAGGTGGATCCTGATGTGTGTAGAAGTACGAGCGAGCCTCACTGTGTTTGTGTGTTTGTGAGAGAGAGAGAGAGAGAGACTCACACAGGTCAGAGATAATAAGTGATGTCCATGCTGAACAGCTGCCCTTTCAGCCTGGTGGGGAGTGAAGCCTAATGACCGCAGAGCCACTCTGATTGACAGTGCCACTGCCAGCACTGAGTGGAGGACCACCTGGACTCCAATTTAGCTTAATGTACTGCAGGAGCGACACTGCGGCAGGGAAAGTGAACTGAGAAATGTTCCTGTAGTTAGTCCTGACTAACTTTTCTCTCTTCAAAACTTTGCTAGCAAAACTCAATTCTGGCTGAAAGCGCATATCTGCCGCATTCAGACGTCCCATGATGCTTTGCACAAAATACCCTGATAGCAAACTAGTTCTGGCCCAAATGTGTTGTTTTCATTGGACTACGTACTGCCTATGAATGATGGTAATGATTATGTTTGATTCTGATGCCAGAACACAGCATCAGTTTAGCCCAATTTAACCCTCTGGAGGTGGCGCTCCTGCCGGCAGGCATATTAGCAGAATTCCACAAAAAAACTTACATAACTGCGAGATTTTATCCTAGAAACAAAATGAAACATACACCAGAAACCCTAAAGGCTAATCATAATGATATATGATATATCATTATGTATAGCTTGCGTCTAAATATATGTTTAGATATTTGTGAGAGGAGCTTAAATAAGCAGAGACACGTCTGTGAGAGCGAGTCAGGCAGCTGTGCTTTATTTTCCCACCAAATGACGCAATCTGTCATTCATATGATAATGACATGATAATTCCGGACATTCCATTGGTTGGATTACCGGTCATGGACTTTGTGAAATGTGAACCAAAGACTTCTAGCCTGAGTGTTCACACCTATCTCATGAATATTCAGTGTAGGGTTAGTGGCTGAGTGAAAACGGAGTGTCGCCTCACATTAGTTAAGCTTTAGGAATAAAAGCACATACAATGTCTAAAAACTGTAATGAGTGTGTAGCCAACACCTCTGTTTATTCAGTTCTGAGCTCAAAAGTCTTGACTAGAAATGTTTAGAGTGTTTATCACAATATATCAGCACATCTGAAAACAGGTTTTTGGAAAGTCTAAGTTTAGAGCAGATTTAATCAGAATATAGATTTATGACACTCTTACTGTTCTGACTCTGTTGTTGCTGAGTTTGTGCTGAACAGAAGTCTGTGTAACACTTTGGGGGAAATAATTTTAGATGTGTGTAATTTATAAAAGTTCAGGGCAGGTCAGACTACATCAGAGTATCTGAAACACAAGACTCCAGAGGGTTAACAATGATACAGTTGGCTACAGTTGGGAGAGTTTTAGGCTGAAGGGCAGCTGTGGCATAGTAGTTCTTGTGCCCAGATGGCTGTTGGTTCCGTCCCGTGGCAGGTTGTGACTGAAGTGAAGACACCTAACCCCTTCCAGTCTATCTTTGAGAAACATTGTTTATAAAAAGGTCCTCTGCCCGTCTTTACTCTCTCACACTTCTGTTGTGCCAAATCATGATTATAATCACCTGTTGGCATCACCTGTTTGAAGTCCCATCATTCTGACTGTCAACAGTGTGGAGACAAAGAGGTTGTGAAGTTTCAGACTCCAAACAGCTACAAACCAGAATTCTGTCTTATGGAAAATGTTGGATTTAAAGGCCGACCCCAAACGTTTGAGTGGTAGTGTATATCACACATACTGTATAAGGGCCGTGTTTTAGGGGAACTTTGTTTCTTTCCGCTGCCATGTGCTGTGCACTGGAGCAGGAAATTGAAAAAGAGGAGTGGCTGTAGATTTATGGAGCATCAGCCCTAATAAGGCTTGTTTGTAGAGACAGCAGAGAACACACATCAATTTCACGCTTTACGTTCAGAGCCGCATTGTTACAGGGTCACGTTTAGCACTTAAGACTTCAGAAAGCTGAGAAAAGAAAAGACGGCTGAAGCGCTTCTTCATTGGGGTCCTAAAACCAAACCGATGTGGCGTGAATGTGTTACCTGCTTAGCTACATAATCAGCCAATGAACCGTCCTCCACCATCCTGAATGCAATTAAAGCTGCAACTGATCTCGATGCCTTAGTGTGTGTGTGTGTGTGTGTGTGTGTGTGTGTGTGTGTGTGTTTTATATTCTTTGCACATAAAGTGACATTTCAGATTTCGGGCTTTTTTGAATAATTTACTTTCTAATAGTTTGAGATTATGAATTTCTTGAGCTATAAGCCATGTTGGTTCAGTACTGTTGGCCCAAACCACTTTTAGCAACACACTGGATGCTTGGGGCAATATAACATTTGGCCCAAATTCATTTTATCAACAAACTATGAGCTAAGTTAATATAAAATTTGGCACAAACAATTTTCACCAACACAGCTAGTGTGGAGTGTAATATGACTGTTGGCCTGAACCCATTTCACCAAGAAACTGGGAGCCATGTTAATATAATTGGCCCAAACTCCTTTTACCAACAAACTGGGAGCCACGTTGATATAATAATTGGCCCAAACCCCTTTTACCAACAAACTTGGAGCCACATTAATATGATAATTGGCCCAAACTTCTTTTACCAACAAACTAGGAGCCATGTTAATATGATAATTGGCCCAAAATCCTTTTACCAACAAACTGGGAGCCACATTAATATGATAATTTGCCCAAACCCCTTTTTACCAACAAACTGGGAGCCACATTAATATGATATTTGGCCCAAACTTCCTTTACCAACAAACTGGGAGCCACATTAATATGATAATTTGCCCAAACCCCTTTTTACCAACAAACTGGGAGCCACATTAATATGATAATTGGCCCAAACTCCCTTTACCAACAAACTGGGAGCCACATTAATATGATAATTGGCCCAAACCCCTTTCACCAACAAACTGAGAGCCTCGTTATTATAATTGGCACAACCCCCTTTTACCAACACACCTGGTGTGAAGTGTAGTAATTGAACAGTTGGCCTAAACCCTTTTTACCAACAGTCTAGTCATGGAGTGTAATATGACTGTGAACTATAAACATGAATAAAGCCTCAATACTAAAGGCAGACACTTCAGACAACAGCAAGGGTGGTAGCTCAGATTCCTGTGCTTATAAAATTGATTCTAGATCAACACTTCCTGCTCCAAGATGGCCGACGCAGCATTCAGCTACACAAGTAAAGCTCACAGTAAGTCATACTGTGTCCTAAACCACATTAGGATTAAGATCTGGGTGAGATTTAAGAGAATTATGATGTAACTCCAGAAATGACTGGGATGTTTAGATTATTGAGCTCTAGTGTTTGGAACATCAGCAAACTTTGGATTCCAAACGTGTCTTGGCTGATGGACCATTGCTTTAACCAGAGCTAGTATAGATATATTATGGTTCCGTTGCTGGGATGGCAGGTCAGGCAGCTGAGGCATCGCTGGCAGAACAGATTGGATCTCAGTAGCAGAACTAGTGAGCCATTTGTAGAGACTGAATTTCTAATAACATCAAATGAAAACAGAAATCAGGACATGCTCTTGTTTTGGTCTTTCCCCAAGTGCCATTACTGCAGCACTGGAACGAGGCATGGCAGTAAAAGCTCACTTTATGGAAATGAAGGGTGCTGGGTGAAAATCACTTTATTGTGTCATTATGAAGCTTTATGGCAGCGGCGATAAGACCCTCAGCCCTCAGAGATTATATCACTGTGAGTTAACAACAGAGCTGCAGTCTCTTCTGCTTTTGTCTGGAGGTTTTAAGAAATGATGGACAGTTTATCTTCGGATCGACAGCTGGATGTTGACCAGAAGACTCTCGTTTGATGTTTGGAGACGAAATCAAAGCTCTGTCTGGCTTCTTCTGTGTGAAGATTAACATTAAAGTCTTCTCTGCCCAAAAAACTCCACAGCATGACAGTCGTCATTACTGGAGACGTCCCAGAAGTGGTGCTGAGTGTTAAGTCCTTTGCTGATGTTTGTGTCCCAAACAAATAGAACTGAGCACTCCGTTTCTGTCCTGCAGAAGGGCGCCCTCTTCTGGCTCAAACCTGTGTTGTAAGATTTAGTTGGGCTCCTTTACAAAAAATAAATAAATTACTTATTTCATGTAGTTTAGCCCCGCCTATTCAGTGTGCTAACATTTCACCCCACCCATTGACCCTACAGTACTTTAACCAAAACCTAGCACAATAGTTTAAATTTGGCTTACAAACTGATTAGCCCCATTCGTTTAGCCCCACCTACGTTTAGCTTCAAGAATGGCTCAAACACAGAGCAGCCAGTCATAATGTGAAGAATAAAGACAGGTTGTAAAATGAACTTATAAAATAAATCAAAACAGAAATGTCTAAAGATGAGTTCAGGATTAAATGTAAAATAGAATAAAAATGAAATGGCCAGTTAAACTGGACAAAGTATGCGGAAGATGGGACTTATGACACACTTTAGTCTTATATTTGTATTCTACACAGAGAGAGAGTCTACTAGAATCTATTACACACTGATATACAAGTTACATTACTTTACTCACTGATATACTTCAGTACAAGTTACATTACATTACTCACTGATATACTTCAGTACAAGTTACATTACTTTACTCACTGATATATTTCAGTACAAGTTACATTACTTGCTGATATACTTCAGTACAAGTTACATTACTTTACTTGCTGATATACTTCAGTACAAGTTACATTACTTTACTTGCTGATATACTTCAGTACAAGTTACATTACTTTACTCACTGATATACTTTAGTACAAGTTACATTACTTTACTCACTGATATACTTCAGTACAAGTTACATTACATTACTTTACTCACTGATATACTTCAGTACAAGTTACATTACAGTACATTACTCACTGATGTACTTCAGTACAAGTTACATTACATTACTTTACTCACTGATATACTTCAGTACAAGTTACATTACATTACTTTACTCACTGATATACTTCAGTACAAGTTACATTACTTTACTCACTGATATACTTCAGTACAAGTTACATTACATTACTTGCTGATATACTTCAGTACAAGTTACATTACTTTACTCACTGATATACTTCAGTACAAGTTACAGTACATTACTCTCCTCTGTACTTCAGTACAAGTTACAGTACATTACTCACTGATATATTTCAGTACAAGTTACATTACATTTCTTTACTCACTGATATATTTCAGTACAAGTTACAGTACATTACTTTACTCACTGATATACTTCAGTACAAGTTACAGTACATTACTTTACTTGCTGATATACTTCAGTACAAGTTACAGTACATTACTTTACTTTCCTCTATACTTCAGTACAAGTTACATTACATTACTTTACTCTCCTCTATACTTCAGTACAAGTTACATTACATTACTTTAGTCACTGATATACTTCAGTACAAGTTACAGTACATTACTCACTGATATACTTCAGTACAAGTTACATTACTTTACTCACTGATATACTTCAGTACAAGTTACATTACATTACTTTACTCACTAATTTACTTCAGTACAAGTTACATTACTTTACTCAGTACTGCAAATTACAAGTACAAATATATTATAGATTTTGTCACGCTATGTATGTATTTGTCTCTGTGTTTGTATATAAAAATATATATGCATGTTTAATGCAATGCATTGTGTTGTCAGTGGAATAAAAATAATAAATTCTGAAAAGATTGGACGGTGGTTCAGTCAAAAAACATTTGCATGCACATAAAGCTTCCTCCAATTTGCTTGATTATCTCTGGAGCAATAACCATGAGCCGTAATCCAAATTCATGCACTCCCACTCCAGTATAATTTAGTGATAATAGTGTGACAAGGTTTTGACACTTGTGCTGTGTTTCAGTGCTGGAGTGGCTGTTTGTGAAAATTGGAAAACGCACAAACGCTGGGCTTTTTTTTTCCCTTTTCAATGCCGGGTGCATCTCGTATGGGTTTGCATCTCTTATGCTAAATTGGAAGCAAAATATATAAACATGTTTTAGCAACAGCACGCGCTCTTTTCATAGCAGCTGTCATATAGACTGGGGCCAGTTATGTTAAATTATTCAAATCCCATGCAAGATCACATAAAGTGGAAATCCATATCTCCAGCTCAAATCCGAAACGTCTCCTGAATTTTTAGCGCTTGGCTTGGTGAGGTGAGGCTGAATAGACAGGTGCTGGAGCCGTTACTGCTTCATTAGTATTCTGGCAGCACACGGAGCAAAACAGTCACAGTCTCAGACGCCCCATGGTTTGTAGCAGAGCAGAGGCGGAGGCGCCCATATCTGATATGATATTGTAGCTACTTTGCCATTTGGCCATGCAGCTACTGTGAAATAATGAATGTTTTTGATGACTCACCGTGAACGGAAAAGCAAAAGCTGAGCCAGAGATTTCAGAAAGCTTTTAGTCATCGTTATTTCAACTTATGCTTACTGACCGCTTTATCAGAATCCTCTCTTGTAGCTCCTCCCACTGTCCACTTATCAGAAACGCACCTTTTGTAGCTCCACCCGCTCTACACTTTATCTGAAACTGCTCTGTTGTAGCTCCTCCCACTGGCCACTTCATCAGAAACACTTCTCTGGTAGCTCCACCTACTGTCCACTTTATTAGAAACACCTATCTTGTAGCCCCACCCACTGGCCACATTATCAGAAACCTCTCTCTTGTAGCTCCACTGGCCATTTTATCAGAAACCTCTTTTGTAGCTCCACCCATTCTGCACTTTATCAGAAACTGCTCTGTTGTAGCTCCGCCCACTATACACTTTATTACAAATACCCATCTTTTAGCTCCACCCACTGGGCATTTTATCAGAAACTTCTTTTTTAGCCCCGCCCACTATCCATTTATCAGAAACACACCTGTTGTAGCTCCACCTGTTCTGCACTTTATCAGAAACTGCTCTGTTGTAGCTCCTCCCACTTCCCATTTTATCAGAAACCTCTTTTGTATCTCCAGTCACTGTCCACTTTATTAGAAACGCCCATCTTGTAGCCCCACCCACTTCCCATTTTATCAGAAACCTCTCTGTTGTTGCTCCACACACTGTACATTTGATCAGAAACCTCTTGTGTAGCTCCACCCACTGTCCTCTTTATCAGATGTTGGATGATCACCACCTCACCTCATCCCCATGTCCATCAATTCATCCCAAAAGTTCTGGATGGAGCATAGAAAACAGCTCCACAGCTCAGTACTAGTGGACTTTATACCCCTCTAGCCCACCTGGCATTAAACATGGTGCCAACAGATTCTGCTGAGAGTCCTATCGTACTGGCAGCACCTCCCTACAGGGAGTAGACAACCTGAGTGTGTGCATGTGTCGTAGCTGAATGCATTCATTAATAAGGGGTGTCCACATAATTTTGGACACAGTGTATGTATGTAAACAGAGCATCACATTAGCATACAGATCATCACGGCTTACTGTATTAACTGTATTTGCATTTATTCCAGTTTTATTGTTTATTTGTTTGGAAATTCAGTCCTTGCAGCCGAGCCATGTCTCTGGTGTCTCCCCTCATGAGACGTTGGTTGATTCTGAAAAATTGACGTTTATGAAGCCATTTTACAACTTCTTCCTCCTCCAGTGGAGATGAGCTCTCTCCTGTGGGCCACGATAACATTTAACAGCTGCCCTTATCTCCCCCTGCCACCACACATCCACACGTGTGGCATGTTAATATGGCCTTATTAAAGATGGGTATCGGAGTCAGAGTCGGCTGATGGCCCTGCATTCACAACACGCTGCAGATGCTCCGAGCTGACCGGCTGCCTACATCTGAGGTCTACACAAAATTTTTGGGAGGTCACTTCTGTCTGGTGTGCACATTTTTTAGGTATAGAGGAAAGTATTGCTCAAATGATGCTCAGGAGACTCGTCCAAATCAGCATGAGACACTTTCTAATAGTCATTCATAGCATCAGAAGTGAGATGTCTCTTAAGCCTGGATGAGAAATGGTTGAGTTCATATTGAGATTTGTCTTTTGTAAGCTTGACTGTTTATCTCAGCAACGTCTGGATGAGAAATGGTTGAGTTCATATTGAGATTTGTCTTTTGTAAGATTGAGTGTTTAACTGAGTAAAGCCTGTATGAGAAATGTTTGAGTTCATATTGAGATTTCAGTTTTTTTGCAGGATTAACTGTTTATTTGAGCAAAGTCTGGATGAGAAATGGTTGAGTTCATATTGAGATTTGTCTTTTGTAAGCTTGACTGTTTATCTCAGCAACATCTGGATGAGAAATGGTTGAGTTCATATTGAGATTTGTCTTGTAAGCTTGAGTGTTTATCTCAGCAACGTCTGGATGAGAAATGGTTGAGTTCATATTGAGATATGTCTTTTGTAAGATTGAGTGTTTAACTGAGCAAAGCCTGTATGAGAAATGATTGAGTTCATATTAAGATTTCTGCTTTTTGTAAGATTAAGTGTTTATTTGAGCAAAGCCTGTAAGAGAAATGGTTGAGTTCATATTGAGATTTGTCTTTTGTAAGATTGAGTGTTTAACTGAGCAAAGCCTGTATGAGAAATGTTTGAGTTCATATTGAGATTTCAGTTTTTTTGCAGGATTAACTGTTTATTTGAGCAAAGTCTGGATGAGAAATGATTGAGTTCCTATTGAGATTTGCCTTTTGTAAGCTTGACTGTTTATCTCAGCAAAGTCTGGATGAGAAATGGTTAAGTTCATATTGAGATTTGTCTTTTGTAAGATTGAGTGTTAAAACCTGTATGAGAAATTGTTGAGTTCATATTGAGATTCTTGTCTTTTGTGAGCTTGAATGTTTATCTCAGCAAAGTCTGGATAAGAAATGGTTGAGTTCATATTGAGATTCCTGACTTTTGTAACCTTGAGTGTTATCTGAGCACAGTGTGAGACCGTATTGAGATTTGTGCTAAAACTCAAGGAGACACTTGAGAATATTCTCAGGAGAAACATCTGAGCAGAAGATCCGAGACTTCAGCTGATGTCTCATTTGTTTTTATTTGATCTCATTGGCTGTTGCCTAATAATCAGACTAATAACTTGAATGAAGTCTGATTACCTTTTGGTAGATGCTGTAAATAATCTGTTAGATAGAAGAATATTAGCTGTGTAAACTCCTGAATCTCAGTGAGATACAGTGAGGACGTTCTGAGACGGTATGTCATTCGTTATTTAATAACTAGAGTATGAGACAAGTTTATAATATTAAGTGGTAATATCGTATAATAATTAATAATTGATTAATAGATTTTTTAAAATTATTAATAATAAATTAATAAACAAATATTACCTTGCATATTTAAATTTATAAGAATATTTAAATGGATATATTAAACTTAAGAAGTAAAATACAGCGATGTCATTATGCTGAATAAAATGACTCAAAACAAGTACAAAATGTCTAGTTTGACATAAAATAGAGAATACTGTGAGTTTAAAATGAGACTAAGTGAGAAATATTACATTTAGGCTCACTTTAAGGTGGGTTCTCTTGCTAAGACAGCATTTTTGGATGCGCTCGAGGCCAACCAAGCAGCGAGTGATGTTCTGGCAAAGCGTGTCAGGCTTCCGTTCTTCATATTTGTCGTCCTTTCCGCATGTTTAATGGAGTGCAGACGCAGCATGTTTCTGGCAGAGGCTCAGCTCTGAGTTTACTGCCGTTTACCATGTGGCCGTGTCTATCAGGAGCACAGCCAATGGGCCGTGAAACACAGGTCACACGGTCGCGCTCGCAGCCTTTTACAGCACAGCTGGTGGCTTCTGACCGCAGACTTGGGTCACTACACCTTTTCGGCTCAGAAAAAGGCCTCGGAAGGATGAATAGCTTCAGACAAAACTGCTCTTCCCATAATCCTCTAGTTTTTATTCTGGTACCAGGCCCGGCAGTGCAGCCTTGGTGTCTCGGCAGAGAAATCTGGTTGATGCATCTAATATTTCTCGTGATGAGATTACTGTAAGACTGTGTAACCTAATTAAGGACGTTTTTCAGAATTGTAAGTAGTTTTATCTGCAGAAACGATCCCATCTGCCAGCAGAACCAGATCATATCAGTCTGACTTCGGCTCAGGTTTCTCAGGTTTGTCTCTACTGTCCAAGGCTTTCTAGTAGATTTTGGAGAATTGCCGTGAGGATTTGAATCCGTTCAACCGCATGAGCGGTCGGGATGTTGGATGATCAGCACCACCTCATCTCCATCATATACAGTATATCAGCAGAAATCTTCAGTTCTAATGTAAAAAGCTGTTTATTTTTGCCAATTTTCTCCTCTTCCCAATGTGGTAGTAGCCAATTAACCCATCCCATCCACTAGGGGGCTCTCCGCATCACTTGGCACTGTTCCTGACTCTAGACATGCACACGCCTCCTAAGCTGCGTGATACGGACACCGCCTCTTGATACTACCGCTGATACACCGTCACTGGGGAGACAACACGCTCGGAGGAAAGCGCAGGATTCCCAGCTCCGACTGGACCAATCAGTAGACGCCTGAGCCAGCGGACATTACAATGTGAGAGTGATAGAGTAAGAGTGCCATCTACCCGCCCAGAGAGAGCACTGCCAATTGTTGCTCTCTTGGGCCCCGGCTGTCGACGGCAAACAGCATTACCGGGATTCAAAATTGTGATCCTCTGGTCATAGTGTCAGCGTCTTAGCCTGCTGAGCCACTCGGGGCCCTAAAAAGCTATTTTTAAAGCCATTTTCTTATTTTAAGCCATTCAAAAGATGAAGAATGCCAAATTTTTGTTCCAACAAAAAACAACACTACTGGGGTAAAAGTATTGGGACACCTGCTCGCTCATCACAAAGACTTTATCCTGCTTTTGTTGGAGTGTCTCTAATGTGCATCTCTACTAAATTTGGAGAATTGCTGTGAGGAGTTGATTGCATTCAGCCACGAGAGTGGTCGGGATGTTGGACGATAACCACCAACTCATCCCAAAAATATTGGACAGAGAAAAGAACACTGTTCCACAGTGCTGGGGGGCTTTATACCCCTCTAGCCCACCTGAACGCATAGAAGTGGTGTCCACAAACTATTGTCATTTAGCGGAAGCTCAAAGTTCCTAAGATCTTTTTTTCGTGTGTACTCAAGTGTGTCCTCCGCATGTTTTGACTTTCTCACTTGTCCTTGAACAGGCTCGTCCTGTCTCGTGTCTTATCTCCGCTGCTCTTATAAAAGATACGGCCTTCCTTCTCGTACGGGACTCTCCGTTCTGCGTTATGGACTCTGTTCCGTGTCCTTGACGGCGGAAGTGTCCAGTTTATCTGCTTTATGTGTACATTTACTGGCCTGCCTACCACAACACAGCTGTGTCTGTGGCCAAAAGTATCCGGACGACCTTTGTTTGGTTACATTTCTTGCCTGTAGTAGGACATGACCAACTGCTTCAACCTGACGTCAGTCAAATCATCACAGCAATGTTCCTCAAAGCCAAGGCCCTTGATGAAGAAGCTTCAGCTGAGCCGTGTGGACTCCTCCTTTTCTCCTCGTTCTCCTTCAGGCTGGAGAAGCTCGTGGAGTCCGTTGCTCGTCCTGGATCACCTGAGTAGATCACTCTAATAAGCAGGGAGCAAATTTCCTCTATAAATCAAAGGGCTGGCGTCCCCGCCTTGCTCTCAGCAGCGGCGTACAGTAATGGAACACGGAGCCGAGATAAATTGTTATTACAGTACGTGAGCCAGGACCGAGCGAAAAGGAAAAAGAAATCGATTCTGTAATCAAAAGTGGAGGAGGAACGGAAAGGGCAACGTGAAAGTGTTCCTGTGTTTTCGGATTCCGCTCGTAGAAACAAAAAAGGATATGCACTCAGTGGCCACTTTATTAGGTACAACTTGTATCTACTACCCATTGTGCATTTTAGCTCCGCCCACCATACAGTAGTACATCTCTGCATACTTTGTTCATCCCCACAGAGCAGGTGTATCATTCTCAGTGACACTGATGTGGTGGTGGTGTGTAAGTGTTTGCTGAGTGGATCAGATCTCCAGTACACACTAACACACCACCACCACATCAGTGTCACTATCCACCACCTGCTCTGTGGGGATCCTGATCAATTAAGAACAGGGATTAAACAGATGAACTACAATCTGAACTACAATCTATATGCTCAGTGGAGATCAATTGGATGAGTGTAGATCCAGAAGAAGGCGGTTATAATGAAGTGGCCACGTACCAACCTAGCCAGCCAGCCAGCCACCCCACAACCTACCAACCTTGGCAGTTAGCCAGCCAGTAACCTACCAACCTAGCAATCAGCTGCCGACCAACCTCACTCACCCACCCACCAACCTAGCCAGTCAGCTACCTACCAACCTCACTCACCCACCTACCAACCTAGCCAGTCAGCCATCCACCAACCTCAACCACCCAATCACCGACCTAGTCAGCCAGCCAGCCAGCCAGCCACCAACCAACCAGCCTACCAAGCCAGCCACCCACCCACCAGCCTGCCAAGCCTGCCACCCACCCACCAACCTACCAAGCCAGCCACCCACCCACCAACCTACCAAGCCAGCCACCCACCCACCAACCTACCAAGCCATCCACCCACCCACCAACCAACCTAGTCAGCCAGCCAGCCACCTACCAACCTAGCCAGTCAGCCACCCACCAACCTCAGCCACCCAACCACCCACCAACCAACCTAGCCACTCACCCACCAACCTAGCCAGCCACCCACCAACCAACCTAGCCAGCCAGCCAGACAGCCACCCACCAACCAACCTAGCCAGCCAGCCACCCACTAACCAACCTAGCCAGCCAGCCAGACACCCACCAGCCTAGCCAGCCACCCACCAACTGATTAAAACAAACAAGTAAATAAAGTTTGATCGGTAGAGCACAGGTAACTGTGGTAAAGGTGTTAATTTTTACACGTTTATTTGTATTTAAAACATTCTCCAGACTTTTGATGACCTGGGTTTGATACAGTAGATGATGAGCTCAGCCTGCAAAGCCCTCTGGGTAGTAAATCAAGCGGTGCTGATCTTGAGTTCCCATCGGGCACCAATTAAGGAGCATTAATAACTCAGACACAGACTGTCTGCAGTGCTTTAGATCTGAGAGCGAAACGTTTTCTGCCTTCCTGAGGTTCTGTTACTGTTACAGCTCCATTTAGTCCTGTGCACTAGATTTCAATAGACTTGTTCTTTACTGTTTGATGCACTGTATGATGGGGTTCCCAAGATTTTTGGACCAAAAAATGACAATTTTCTTAAAGAGCAGCGACTTGTTGGTAGATGTGAGCTGTTGATCACAATCAGAAGATTGTCAGATGTGTCCTACATCTGATGTACAGTGTTGCTTTAAAGTGTTTAACCCTTTAGAATGTTCTATATTTCTGCATAAATATGAGCTAAAACATCATCAGATGTTCACACAAGTTCTAAAAGTAGACAAAGAGAACCCAGTTAAACTAATGAGACACAAATAAACCTCTAGGATTAACAGT
>BRDA01071535.1:5438-34702 GCA_036984385.1 Crenuchus spilurus | reverse complement strand
TGTTAATTGGTCTTCCAGCTGTTCGTTATATGCTCAATTTCCTTTTTCCAGCCATTTATTGCTACTTGTCCCAACTTTTTTGGGATTTGTTGACACCATGAAATTTTGAATCAATACATTTCTCCTTTAAAAAGTTACATTTACTCAGATTAAACTTTTGATCTGTCATCTATGTGCTATTACGAATAAATTATTGACATTTGCCATCTCCACATCATTGCATTCAGTTTTTATTCACAATTTGTTTAGTGACCCAACTTTTTTGGAATCCGGTTTGTACACATAATCAGTGTTTTAGATGAGGCTTCATACAGCATGTGAGAGAGTCAAGAGAACTATGCCCTCCAGCTCGCAGACCAGCACTGAAATTGACTCCCTGTATGAAGGTACTTCCATTGTGAATTTATATGTGGAGGTATTGCCAACAGAGGTCAGTGTTTGTCTGTATTGCACTGTTTGTCCAGAGGTGTACTCTTGTTGCCACAGATCTGGACATAAGCATCGTGATCCTGAATATAGCTACTAAGTGATTGTTTAATTTTGACCCCTAAACAACTAAGGTAACTGGATTACCTTAATACAGGCTTAATGTTTGTTTATGGTATAGAAACAATAAATTTCAGATATACACTGCCTGGTTAAAAAATGTCACTACTTGGATTTAACTTAATAAGGAAATAGGTAAAAGCCTCCCATTGGATAATAACTGCATGGGTGATTATATTTGAGCTGGAAACAAGTTACTTAACCTTAACTGATGCAGTGAGTAGCTTCTTGTGTTAAACAACCATGTTGAAAGACACATCCTGTGGTCGTGGAGAAGAAGTTAATCTGTTTCAGAATGGTTAAATTATTGGCTATCAAGCAGAGAAATCATCTAAGGAGATGAAATCAAGTCATAGAAAAATAACAGTAGAAGTCAGGGATATGTTTAATAGTGAAAGTAAGAGCATTTCCACATGCACAATGTGAAGGGAACTCAAGGGATTGGGACTTAACAGCTGTGTAGCGGCAAAAATGGCATTGGAGCATAAAGACTGGACTCTGGAGCAATGGAAGAAGGTCATGTGGTATGATGGTTCCAGATTTACCCTGTTCCAGAGTGATGACAGTATAAGGGTAAGAAGAGAGGTGGTTGAAGTGATGCACCCATCATGCCTAATGCCCATCATACAAGCCTGTAGGAGCAGTGCTATTATTTGGTGTTGCTGCAGTTGGTCAGGTCCAGGTTCAGCAATGTTATGTACCCAAAGAATGAGGTGAGCTGACTACCTGAATATTCTGCGTGACCAGTTTGTTCCATCAATGGATTTTTGCATCCCTGATGATATGAGCATATTCCAAAATTATAATGCCATTATTCTTTGGGCTCAAATTATGAAAAAGTGGTTCAAGGAGCATGAGACATCATTTTCACACACAGAGTCCAGACTTGAACCCTACTGAGAATGTTTGGGATGTGCTGGAGACTGTTGGGGTTGTACTGTGCAGTGGTCCAAATCCCCCATCATCAATACACAATCTTGCGAAATAAATAATACAACTCTGGACAGAAATAAATGTTGTGACATTGCAAAAGCTTGTGGAAATGATGCCACAGTGAATGTGTGATGTAATCAAAGATAAAGCTGGTCCAAATAAATATATGAGAGAAATTTGGTGTGATCACATTCATGTAACCTTTTTGAAAACTCTTCTGTTGCAAAATGCAATGTCTATTGGGATTTCTGTTTGTCCAAACATTTGTAGGCTCATCACTTATTTCTTCAAAAGTATTAAAGCTTTTTTCTTTAAATCCCTCTTGCTGACATTTGGCATGGTGTTTTTTCTCTAAAGCATCCCACTCTTATTAACAAGATGATGATTATAACTGTGTGTAAATGAATTACCTGTATCATCAAGGGATGCACCTGTAGCTGAAATCGCTAATTTGACTGGGTTTCTAGATAAATTTGGTATATTTTAGAAACCACCATATTTGAGACCAAAGAGACCAAAGTTAAAATAATAGCTTTTAAACAGTATAAATCAGATCATAGCATGTTACTACTCTACCACAACCCTGTCAGATACACTTAAACATATATTGAATTACACCATCTGTTCTGATCACTGCATCTCTATAAAAAGTATGCAAACATTTATATATTAACAACCACAGAGGCATGGAGGTCTGAATAAGTGCCAAGGTCCCATTGCTGAGTCCTGGCATGTGCATTTCCCTGGCACATCCCCAGTGTGCTTTGAAAGAGAGAGAGAGACATGATATCATCCTGTCCACATTTAGATAAGCATGATGTGATCCCACTGATACTAATTAGTTGGCTTCTTCTTGGAGAATGTACACACACAAGAGGGACATTTATTAATAGCCATATTATGCAAATCATCTGAATTACTGAAGACAGCCTTGTACTGAATGCCTGTTACAACTGCTGCACTGAAGTAAAGGTTTCTATTATCTCAAGCTGCATATCAAGTATCAGATTATAAAGAGGAATTCATTTAGTCATTTTAAATATGTTTAATTTCACACGCGATACACTCACTGACCACTTTATTAGGTACACAAACTTTGTATAATCCATTGTCCATTTTACTGTCCGCTTTGTAGTTCTACAATTACAGACTGTAGTCCACCTGTTTCTCTGTAGACTTTGTTAACCTTCTTTCACTCTGTTCTTCAATGATCAGGACCCCCACAGAGCAGGAATTATTTGTGTGGTGGATCATTCTCAACACTGCTGTGACAATGATGTGGCGGTGGTGTGTTAGTGTGTGTTGCACTGATTCAAGTAGATTAGACACAGCAGAGCTGTTGGAGATTTTTAACAATGTTAGCTCGCTGTTCACTCGATTAGACACAGCTATCTTGATGGTCCACCTTGTAGATGTAAAGTTAGAGACAGAAGCTCATCTTTTGTTGCACAGTTTGTGTTGGTCATTATCTAGACCTTCTTCAGTGGTCACAGGATGTTGTCCATTGGAGCCTGTTGGCTGTATATTTTGTAAGTGCACTATTTTCCCTCTAGCAGTGACATTGAGGTGTTTAAAAACGTCAGAAGGTCTGTTGTGTCTCATACCATTTCTACCAGTGCAACACACACCAACACACCACCAGTCAGAGTCACTGTAGTGCTGAGGTTGCACCACCAAATTAGAAGATAAGTCTTTTATTATCCCACATGGGGAAATTTGCATTGTTACAGCAGCATATACAATATATACAATAGTAGAGAGAGGGAATTGAAAAAAGAGGTAGATAAGGTGTGCAAGATACAAAATAGTTACTAAGAAAAAATAAATATAAATAAACATCTGTTACAAAAACTACAAATTTACAAGTAAAGAATAAAAATTGCACATTTCCCGAGTATTGCACAAGGTACAGTATACTGAAATTGTACTCAAGTACAGTACACAGATACAGACATATCTGCTCAGTGGTGGTCCTGATAATTGAAGAACATAATGTATAACAAAGTATACATTAAAGCAAATAGACTAGAGTCTGTAATTGTAGAATTACAAAGTTCATAATGGACACAAATGGACAAGGAGTGTAGATACAAGGTATGAGTACCTAATGAAGTGGCCAGTGTCATGCGTTTATGTTCACTATTGACTTCTGTCCTTCTTTTAGGACATCAATTTGCTGAATATTGATTATTGAATTATGGATGAGACATAAATAAGTCTTTATTACAAAGTTTCAGCAGTAATTCCAATACTAGAACCAGTAGATTTAATGTACATCAAGAGTAGATATTTTGTACAAGAATATTTACAAGGTTTAAAGAACAGTGTAATGGCTCTATATCAAATAATGCTTTTCGTTCAACTGTACATCCAAGTCAAAAAATAATTTAATGTGTTTAATTTGGAGATAATAATAGAGATGATCCAGTTCCTTAAGGTTTAAGTGGATGATGAGTCGGAGGGCAACGTAAATGTAAATACTCCATACCAATCAAAGCTTTCATGGTACCTGTTACCTACATAAGGTCATTAAGGAAGCTGACAAACGTTTTTAAAAGCTTATTTCTTTAGGACATATTTACCAATTTTATCCAAGTTGAAAAAAAGCAGACTTTATGACAGGTGACATGTACTGGAATAATGTTATGACCAGCTTGCAGTCTTACGAGCAAGACCCTACATCAAACCTCACAATCTTTATAATTGATGAATGTAGGCTCTGCCTGGTATTAAGATGTTTCAAACAGGATCTCGACTGTGTACATTGAAAGTGAGATTTCCTCTGTGAAATATGGCCTCTCTGTTGTCTCATCATTCACTGCCCTTTCTGTGTCTAAAGTAATTTTATAGTAGGCCCTCTGTCATGTCAGGGGTTGTCCCCTTTGCTTGGCAGTGCCAGGAATGTCAACCCTGAAATGCGGCCCTGAAAATGATGCCCGTGAAAACAAAACAAAAGCTTAGGTACAGAACAGCAATAAAAGTGTCCACTCCTCTCCCCCACCTCCTGAAAACCTGAGAAGTGGAGTAAAGTGTGTCCCCACACTTATGGAATGGACACATGACAAACTGTAAACAAATGTTCTTCCCCTGACAACCTGCATCTAAATGCATGCACGCACAAGCACACATACAAAAGGTCAATACTAGACTCATATGGCCTCTAGGTTAGCCAAGTGATGTCCACATGAGGTTCACCTCCACACTGTCAGAGAAAAAGGTGCCCCAGGATACAAACAATGTAAATGTGCCTCTTGGAACACTCAATCATACGGAGTCCTAAAAAAGATCAGCTAGTCTGAGAGATCTTAAATAAAATGTTTTGGTGATGTATTTTGACATAAATACATATATTTTAACTATTATAACTAATGAATTTGTAGCCACAGAACTAAAGAACCAAATATCTGTCCCAATATATGTCTTGGCAGATTAACTTAATCTGAAATAATTGGAAAATATGTAAATATGACTTCTGGTGTCCTGAGTGGCTCAGCAGGCTAAAACGCTGACACTATGACCAAAGGATCACGAGTTCGAATCCCGGTCATGCTGTTTGCCATCAACAGTTAGGGCTCAAGAGAGCAAAAATTGGCCATGCTCTATCTGGGCGGGTAGATGCCGCTCTCTCTTCCTATCACTCACACATTGCAATATTCGCTGGCTCAGAGGTCTACTGATTGGTCCATTCAGAACTGGGAATCCTGCGCTTTCCTTCACTGGGAATCCTGCGCTTTCCTCCGAGCGCATTGGCTCCCCAGTGACGGTGTATCAGTGGTAGTTTGAAAAGAGGCAGTGGCCGCATCACACGCAGCAGAGGAGGCTTGTGCATGTCTTCACATTTCTAGAGTCAGGAACAGTAGGGGAGAGCCCCCTGGCGGATGGGATGGATTAATTGGCTACTACTACATTGGGAAGAGGAGAAAATTGGCACAAAAAAAAAAGATACTGTATATATGATTTCTGAGGCAATCATTCCTTTACAGGTACAAAATTAAGTCTAATAGGTCATTAATGTCTAATTATGTTCCTTAAAGGTTCACTACGTTGATTTTGCCAGGAGAAAAAGCAGATTTTAAAATGGTTAAGTAAGTCGGGAGTTGGGACAGGGTGAGTGGAGTTAATACTTTGAATAAATTCATTACGACACAATATGATAAAATTATATTCCTAAACTAAAGGTTCTGATGATGGATTCAATTCCAGTCCTTACAGGGGAGGTGTCAGGCTTTGTTCACCATGGATAAGAATGTTTTCTAGCCCCTCAGCCTTTTTAAGCAGCCTAACATAAATGAAATTACAGCATTGGCATTTGTATGAAATGTCTCATGTAATTTTTTGAGCTAATGCTAAAGTGATGGGAGCTTTATTTGATTAGTTACAATATAATCCAACTCAATAGCATAGCATTTAAATTAGTGTTATGTGGCAATATTAAGCTCAGAGTTAAAGACCTTAGGATGTACATAATTTTTGACAGAATTCTGTAAACTTGGCCAAACTTATAGCAGTTGCTAGGAAAGAATATATTAGTGTATGTGGAATGAATATGCGGATTGTGATAAAAACATATCCAAAGATATCATTATCAAGTTACTGACATTAATAGCGAGCAGCATTAGTGACAACAGAGTACCTTCTTGACAATGAGTGCAAAACGCTGGTGGTGATAATGATGTTGCGATGGTGATGGGATGCTAATTATCGCAGTGGGAGAGGTCAGTAGAGGTTGATTGCTGAACCTGCTCTGCTTGGGTCAAAACATGTAAGGTTGCTGGGCGACGGACTTTCTGGGCCTTGTAAGGCTTGGGACTTCAGCAAAGCAAGGGGCTGAAAAACAGCAAGCCTGACTAAAAATAACACACAAAGAGAGAAAGAGAGAGAGAGAGAGAGAGAGAGAGAGAGAAAGAGAGAAAGAGAGAGAGAGAGAGAGAGAGAGCTTTCTTTGGGATATCCTCTACCCTCTCCTCTTTCAAGAATACCCAAGGACATCCCTCACTATAATTAGCTAGTGTTAGCAACTGTCCCATCCCAAATGCTCTTACTGTAAGAGCTCCTAACAGTTTTTCTCTCACTCCTCCAACACCTGACCAGCTCACTCACATACCCCTCTAAACCCCCCTGAATTACACAGCGCCATCTGATCTTCCTCTGTCTTTTAACGTCAGTGGAATTGAAATATCATTACTCTCATCAGGCTCATCAGTGTCTATACTTGATTCATTTCAAATCAATATTTTGAATATATTGGATTAAAGTTTATTTTATTTGAACAAAATTTTGTATCTTCAGATACAAAGACTCCAGATCTGCTTTTTAAATTGCTTGATGATTTCATGATAATTGCATGAAAAGAAACAGTTACTTGGAATAATAATTTAAAAAAATCTTTACATGAATGTACATAAAGCCAGGTTTTTAATTTCTACTGTAAAGTTTCCATTTTGAAGAGACAAGGTCGATGATATACATATGTATAATATAATGAAACACATTTAGCCTGTTGTCTTTGCTTGGATTAAAGTTAGTCTGTTTTCTGATTTAGACTGTTTTCTGTAGTAACACCAAAAAACAGCAAACGCAGGACTAAAGTAGTTGACAGTAGCAACACTGCAAAAGGTGTAAAGCCATCTTTATCAGCTTTTACTGAGCAAAGTGTGATATATGCATCAATACATTAAACAGTTAAGCACTGCTTGATACAAATACAATGGAAAAAATTGAAAAAGTATTTCAAAATTGCAATTCATTCATAGTTATGTGATCGGATGGATGGATGGATGATGGATGGATGGATGATTTTTTGATTCATTATATTTCAATTAGCAGTTTTACATTTAGTTATGCACTTTAAACTTAATCTGGTGTGACATTAAAGATAAATATATAATGTAGCTTATGTAGTGTATGCAAAGCTTAAATGTACATTTAAAGGCCTCTCCCGCAGTTATCACAGGCTTCTTGTTTAAGTACTTACCTCGTAGGATTAGTGCACTGTGATAGATCTCATCATTACAGCAGTTACATAACTGTAGTTGATTTATGTGCATGTGTTCATGTGTATGCATGTCATATGAACGGTACTAGGAAACTATACTTAAAAGTAAAGTGCACATTCCAACCTGTCTATAAGTGGACATGTGTGTGTAGGTGTTGTTCATTACTTACTGGATTAGAAGATCCTGCACTGGAACCTCAGACTCAAAGAACCAAGAATAGAGACAAGGTTGAGGCAGTGTTTAGAGTTTAACACCATTCCTGTTCAGCAACTGCTGCGCAGCCTCACACATGCATGTGAAGCAGCCTGCTCCTAGTGTTCCTCATCAAGGCCATTAACCTGAGAGGAGAAACGTGGACATCCAACGTGGAACATGTTCCTCAAGGTTAACCTTCAAAAAGACAACAGAAGCTTCCTTCAGTAAAACTCATTGTTACTGTTGCACTGAAACCTCCATTTTTAAATGTAAATAACTGCCTTTACATTGTGTAAGTATGACTTGATGAATGCAACAATAGAAATGGGCCAAAAAAAGTATATTTTTTGTCCTGAAAAGTTTAGAATTTTTTGAGGTTTTGTTGACATATAAAGCCACTGACTGATATACTGGTCCAAGTATTTTGGTGTTATACTGTGGTGCTTGAAAGTTTGTGAACCCATTAGAATTTTCTATATTTCTGCATAAATATGATCATTATTTAGAAGTCCTAATAGTAGATAAACATAATCCAGTTAAACAAATGAGACAAAAATGGCCCAGATGCAGCAAAACAGGCCCAATCCATGATACTACCACCACCATGTTTTAAAGATGGGATAAGGTTCTTATGCTGGAATGCAGTGTTTTCTTGTCACCAAACATAACACTTTTCATTTAAACCAAAAAGTTGTATTTTGGTCTCATCCGTCCACAAAACATTCTTCCAATAGCCTTTTTCTTGTTTGTCCATATGATATTTAGCAAACTGCACATGAGCAGCAATGTTCTCTTTGGAGAGCAGTAGTTTTCTCCTTGCAACCCTGCCATGCATACCATTGTTGTTCAGTGTTCTCCTGATGGTGGACTCATGAACTTTAACATTAGCCAATGTTAGAGAGGCCTTCAGTTGCTTAGAAGTTACTCTGGGCTCCTGGAGTGATCTTGGTTGGTTGACCACTTCTGGAGAGAATAACAATGTTCTTGAATTTCAGATTTGTTCACAATTTGTCTGCCTGTGGATTGGTGGAGTACAAACTCTTTACAGATGGTTTTATAACATTTTTTAGCCTGATGAGCATCAACAACTCTTTTTCTGAGCTCATCAGAAATCTCCTTTGTTCATGCCATGATACACTTCCACAAACATGTGTTGTGAAGTGCAGACTTTGACAGATCCCTGTTCTTTAAATAAAACATGGCGCCCACTCACACCTGATTGTCATCCCATTGATTGTAAACACCTGACAATTATCTCTCCTTCAAATGAACTGCTAATCCTAGAGGTTCACACACTTTTGCCTCTCACAAATATGTCATATTGGATCATTTTCCTCAATAAATAAATGACCAAGTATAACATTTTTGTCTCATTTGTTTAACTGGGTTCTCTTTATCTACTTTTAGGACTTGTGTAAAGATCTGATGATGTTTTACGTCATATTTATGCAGAAATATAGAAAATTCTGAAGAGTAGAAATAAAGTACCTTTCCAAAAAATATCACACACAGAACTACAAATGGATCATTTCATCCTCTTAAATATAGTTTGTCTTACATTACTAACCACACTGTTTTCTATGGACTGTAACTGCTGCTTATTACTATTATTACTACCCTTAACGACCATCATTATTTGTATTCATTTGTGACATTCTATATCAATACACCTGAACATTACACCATGATCATAGGACCATAATGATGATTATCTAACAAACTAGTTGACCAGAGGATTACAAGTGACCACCATGTGAGTCTGGATCCTGCCAAAGTTTCTTTGGCAATCCAGTCCAAACTTTTGGCATGCATAGATAGATTTACAGATATACAGACAGACAAATAGACAGAATACAACTTGTGCCTAAACTTGATTCATACACATACTGAATACAATGGCATTCTGCATACTGTTCAGAAATGCCCATCTACAGATCAGAGAAGGTCAATAGAGGCAGGTTTAGCAGCACTGGCAGCACTGGTTTAGTGCTCCATATGATCTGCAGCCACAGCAGTAGCCACACTATTCACAGAAGAGACACTTGAAGCCACTGTGGGGCTGGGGTCAGCCAGAGGGCAAAAGGTCACAGGTTAAAAAGTTATAAAGAGGTGAGAATAGTGAGAATGAATAACAAGAAATGGCTTAAGTATTTATGTACGACAGTAAAAACTGGAAACATGATGGAATTAAAATAATGATTTTTACTGTGTTAATGTCATCATGATTATTTAATGTAATGTTATAAAATGCTTTTGAAATTTTGCTAATTATAAAAGTAAATAAACATTCAAATAAATGCTTTTAGCTGTGCACAATAACAAACAAACAATGAACAATAATGCTTGCTAAGACTGAATATTTAATTAAAGAAGTGAAGCATTGATTTGTAAAACACACTTTGGGAAGTTGCTGGTTAAATGAAATCAATAAAAATGTATTCATTTAATCAATGCTGTGCACAGTGTCAATCACTGCTTTTGCACAAGACTGTATATCATAAACTATTATTACTAAACACATACACAAAAAATGAATGAATGAATGAGTGAGTGAGTGAGTATGCAAAAATACAGACTACTACAAGGAAATGCAAAGCAAATGGGTGAATTAAACCAGACAGAAGTATTAGTGGGTGGAGAAACATAGAGACATTATGCTAATATAAATGCACATATTTTATAAACATATTACATTTAGAAGCAGATGTATCGATCAAAAAATCCATCTGAGTGTACATAAATCTATCAATATAATTCCACAATCCTTAGCAAAATTGCATTGAACGTTAATTAAAACAGTTTTATACCTAAAACACATCAGCTATAGGCTACAGAAACTCAATGCATATTATTGAACTACTCACCTAAGTGGCTCCCATAAATTGTGGTTGCTGAGATGGTATCCATTTTTAAAAGGCAAAACTTCTGTTGTGAAGGACACACCCCAACACATCATACATCACTGAGGTCAGGGTGTCTTCTACATGGCACAACAGGTTTCAGCACTGTCGCTTATTTGGTTTTTGAATGATTTTTGAAACTCATGTCCCCAACAGAGAACATACAGTAAATGAATATATTGTGTATATAGAGTTCCCCTCTGGTATCAGTGGCCTTTGGGGCACTACTGTTATTCTGTTGGGAATCACTCAACAGGAGAAGTTCATTCTCAGTGCACCTTCACTATGATGGCTCTAGAACATCCCACAAAGTTATTAGTTTCAGAGATGCTCCGACCCTTCACTTGGTACCCTATCATCATGCCCTTTTAGACATCAGTCTGATCACACCTTTGCTCATCATCATTTTGTGCTCTTCTACAGCCAACTGGTGTGCTCACTTATTTTTACCTGCTCTAAACCCTGTCACATGGCATCTCCTGGGCCAAATCAGAAGTGGTCATAATATTCTAATATGACTGTGTATATTCAAATAAAGATTTGTTTACAGTGGTGAAATAAAGAATCTTAAAAAAAAAAACACTCCGCTTGATGAGCTGTATAACATCTGCTATCAGCACCAAGGCAGCAAGACTAAATAAGAATTTGTTAGAATACAGAGTACAAGGCTGCAGTGTTAGTATTCACACTGAAGTTGATGTGTTTTGTAAGTGCTGCTCATTTTCTCATCACTCCCAGACATGTCCACAAGCACAAGGTACTGGTATTGATAGCAATGTGATTACCCCCCCTACACAGTAAATCTGCCAGTGTTAAATCAACACTATTAGAGTTAAATTAACACTGGGAGTGTTACATTTTGACACCCACAGTGTTAATTTAACTCTAATAGTGTTGATTTAACACTGGCAGATTTACTGTGTATAGCCCACCTACTGTCCACAGTCACCCCCAGTTGCCTGGTCTGTGAGAAAAACTGTCCATGTAAATTTGTTCTGTTGTACAAAAAGGTCTGGGGACCCCTGGTGTATATAAGTTTGTAGGTGAGCGCATTAACACTTGTCTGTGTGTCTATGGATGTGTGCTGACGCTGTAAGCTGATCTTGGGAGATAAATTAGTTAAATGTCATTGAGGTACATGCTGACAGACCACGCCATGTTAAGGTCAAAGGTCAAAGTACAGAACAGCTGCTGATGCAGCAAATACAGTTCCAAGTACAATATGAAGAAAGAAAGAAAGAAAGAAAGAAAGAAAGAAAGAAAGAAAGAAAGAAAGAAAGAAAGAAAGAAAGGAAAAGAAAAAATGAGGTAAAATGAAAAAGAATGAAGAGACAGAGAGAGAGAGAGAGAGAGAGAGAGAGAGAGAGAGAAAGAAAGAAAGAAAGAAAGAAAGAAAGAAAGAAATAAATGAGGAAAAAAGAAAAAGAATGAACGAGGAGAGAACGAAAGAACAAATGAACAAAAGAAACATAAGAAAGAAAAAAAACATGAGAAAGAAAGAAAAAAGAAGAAAATGAGAACTAATGAACATGAGTGAGAAAGAAAGAACGAATGAACATCAGAGAAAGAATGAATGAACATGAGAAAGAAAGAACAAATGAACATTAAACAGAAAGAATGCATGAATGAACATGAGAGAAAGAAAGAAGGAATGAACATGAAAAAGACAATGAATGAACATGAGAGAATAAAAGAAAGAAAATTATAAAAAATTAAGAACACGAGAGAGAAAGAAAGAAAGAAAAGAAAAGAAAAAATGAGGTAAAATGAAAAAGAATGAGAGAGAGAGAGAAAGAAAGAAGATGAGAAATGAGACAGAACTAATGAACATGAGAGAACAAAAGAAAGAAAATTATAAAAAATTAAGAACATGAGAAAGAAAGAAAGAAAGAAAGAAAGAAAGAAAAGAAAAAAAATGAGGTAAAATTAAAAAGAATGGAGAGAGAGAGAGAGAGAGAGAAAGAAGATGAGAAATGAGACAGAAAAGGGTGTTCGGAAAGCGAGAAAATGAAATGAGATATTATTAGAAGATTCTAAAGACTGAAAAACATGGTTTCCTCCGTTTCTCGCTCTCTCTGCCCTTCAAGATTCATGTTCTACACACTGGGCTAAATGCCACCTTCTCCTTTGATGTCCTCTGATGAGTGTGTGTTGTGATTTAGGAGAGCTCCAATAATCCCCTTGGGACACTTATGGTGTCTCCTGTCCACTCATAGTAAAATAAGAGCCCACTTTGCATCTATTTATTCAGTCTTCAGTTATACAGACTAAACCTGTCATCATATTAACTCCATTCAAATAGACTTTACTATGAGGCTAAGAGGCCTGGAGTCTGCTCCAGTACTGAGGTTAAAGTGTCTATTTATAAAAGTCTATTCTTCAGTGTTACTGTACCATTAACTACCACAAACAAGAATGATCTACTAAGAAAAGAGCAGAAAATCACTGACTCAAAACCAGAGACAGCTCTTAGTCTCATAAGGGCCCCTGTACCTCTATAATTCATTAATAAATCAGTACATAAATCCTTAAACATCAGATTAACCGTTTTCATTGCACTTTGTACAACATTTCCAGTGTTTTAGGAATGAACTTAACTCTATGTAGAAGTTGATGCCTGCAAAACACTCAATATAAAGTTGGGCCAGAGGCAAAATAAGAGTGTTAAGTTCAAGTAAAACTGTTCTGGAAGATTCCACAATTAACCTTTTAATGCAATTTCATGCAAGCAAGGATTGGTCATGATTCTCCAATTTCTGTCAAATATGGTGAGAAAAGTATTAGCCAGTTCAAAGAAAATGTTTCTCAGTGTAAGACTGCAAAGACTTGAGGTGTTTCATCATCTACAGTTTATAATATGAAAAGATTCAGGGAGTCAGAGGAAATCTTTGTGCATGAAGGCCAAGGGTGGAAACTTCTGCTGCATGTCCATGACCTTTGAGCTCCCAGGTGGTATTGTTTGAGAACCCATCATGCTACCATGATGGACATAGTCACATGGGCTCAGGGGTATATTGAAAAGACTTAACACAGTCTGCCTCTGCACCAAAAAATGCAACTCTTGCTGTTTTGGAGTGACATATGCAGCCATCAAAACTACGCCTTTCCACCAAAAATCAGCATGACAAGGCCTCATTCTGCCGGTCACAGCTCAACAGTGGGGACTCATAGACATACTGTATCTGTCCTGTCTGCAGTCCAGATCTGTCTCCTATTGAAAATGTCTGGCACATCATGAAGAGGAGAATCAGACAACAGAAACTTGACTGCTTACCAACTCAAGTCTTCTATGCAGCAAAAATGGGCAAAAATTCCACTTTTAAAACTGCAAGAACTCTTCAACTCCCAGATGATTAAACATAATAATTAAAAAAAGGTGATGTGAGCCAGAGGTAAACATGTTGCTGTCCCAACTTTTTTGGGCATGTTACAGGCACCAATATATATATTTTTTTTTAATTTACCCGATTTTTTACCCACCTATTTGTTGACTCTCTCCATCACTTGTAATGTGCTTGACTCTAGGAGGGTGTAGACCCACACAGGTCTCCTCCGATTCATGCGAAGGCAAGCCACCACGTCTTTTTAGAACTACTGCTGATACATCACCGCAGGGCAGCCAACGCACTTGGAGGAAAGTGCAGGATCCCCAGTTCTGATGGATCGCCTGGCAGACGTCTAAGCCAGCCAACATTACTTTAGTAGTGCTGGGGAGACAGTGCCAACTTAACCTCTCTGAGAGAGGACGGCTGCCAATGTCAAGTAGCATGACCTGGGATTTGATCTCGCAATCTTCAGATCACAGTGACAGCACTGTGCCACTCGGCCCCCTGCAGGCACCAATTTCTAAATCTGTTGATAGTTCAAAAATAAAATAAAATTAAGTTTATAACTAAAAACACTGAAAATTGTGTCTTTTTGTCTGTTAAATAAAGGTTCAAGTGAATTAACACATTACAGATTTCAGTTTCTATTGCAAGTGTCTCAGCTTATCTGGAAATGGGGTTTGCAATTTAACCACCTCACGTCTAGAGGTCACCTAAAGGCCCTAAAATTCTGGCCCACTGATCTGGACATTAGGTGACTGGCACAGCTTCATATTTACTCTGCCCATATGTGTTATTTTCTCTCTCTCTGAACACTCATTGTTTAGACTACCTGCTGTTTCTAATGTGATGTACTCTTATCTCTCTCTCTCTCTCTCTCTTTTTCTCTCTCTCTCACACACACACACCCTTTTTCCATGACTGGTCATTTGAAGTGTTAATCCCTTGAACAGAATGTCCTTACTTATTCTCAGACCCACCTCGATGCCTTTTTTCTGTCTCTCTCGCTCAGTAGAGTTGCAGTCATGCACTCTATTACACACTAATACCCTCATATTGAGCACTGGTAAACTTTCCTGCTCCTGTATGCCCAATAAGTCACTTGAGCCATCACTCATTACCCCCACAACACACACACATACTCAATACTACAATCCTTCATTCTCTGCTGCCCATCGTATACTGACCATGCATGTTCCAAAAACAGATACCGTTTTCACTTCAAGGCTGACCCCCTTCCCCCCCAAACATGCATACAGACACAATGCCAATCACCCACATACACAGTTGTTGCCCAATTATTCCAGCCACCCTCCGTCCACCATCAGGCCCTGCCCCTTCCCTCCATATACGTCACACCTCAGCCAATAGGGGGCCTCACAAGGGTATGACTGTAACCATGGGGGCTTTGGGGCTTCTTTATAAAACTGTATGGAGATGAGCAACAGTTAGCACTTTCGGTCAGCCCAAGGGAGGAGAAGGAGAGGAGAGAGAGCAGAGAGAGGGGGGAGAGAGAAAGACCATTGGGGCTGTTGGTTTTGTCCCAAATCCCACACTTTTAGAAAGTGTTGGTGGGTACACTCTTGTAAACTTGAGCTCTTTTTTCCAAGCCTGAGTAGAAGTCTTGGTTTGGATTTTTTGGGGACCAGGCCTTTCTTATCTTTTCTGCTCACAGTGTGTTGTTGTCTTTTTGTGAAGTCTCCCCTTGAGCAGAGAGGATGGAGAATGCCCACACTCAGGAGCCAGCCGCATGCCTGGCCTACTTCAGCGTGAGCGAGAGCACGGGCCTCTCACCTGAGCAGTTCAAGAAGAACCTGGCCAAATATGGCTATAACGGTGAGGGAAGTGGATGGATGGATGGATGGAGTTGTATGCAAAAGTTTGGATACCCGTGATTAATTGATGGATTTTATTGATATCCTAAGTTAGTTCAACCTCTGCAGAGAAAGCACAATTCATTTTAATTCACTGTTTGGTTTTTCCATTAAGTCAATTGAGCAAATAAATAGAAACGAGTAGACAAATGCCAGTAATTCTGGTAATGCAAATAAAGAGAAAGGGGAATACATAGATGCATGCAGTTAGAGAAATAACCTGATGTGACTTCAAATAAAAGAAAAAACTGAGAAAAGTGGCCTGTGTTACACTGCAGTTCAGTGGTTATTAGCCTATTGAATTGGTCATCCAATGTAACATTATGTAGACATAATGTGAATTCACCACTGCATTTGTGCAAGCATGAAGACAGAATGAAAGATGTCCTATGAGATAAAGGGGAGACTAAAAAACAAGCAAAGATGAAGATAGCATAAAAAGAAGTGGCCACCTTTAACTCTACAAACTACGACTTTGTCAGATGCAAGGTCACACTGAAGGGTAAATGGCCATTACTGGACCAATCAGTGTTGACACTTTGCGCTGCTGCATGAAAGGACCATGAGACTGTTTATGTAAGAACTGAGAAACAATTTCATAATGCAAAAAAATAAAAATCTTCCTTTTGCTTTCTTCCTCTGATCCCGCCTCTTCACTGAACTGACCAATCTCAGAGCTTCCTGCTGAGGAAGGTGAGTTTTCTACTCTCTCAGCCGTTCCTTTAAGCTGTATATGACTGCTGTCCTATAAAAACTCAAAAATTTTATGCCATATGAACACAGCAGATGTCATTTACATTGCATGGACATTTCATGATGAACGCACCAGCACAAATGCCCTAAAATCCTTTGAATAAAATCTCTTTATATTATCTATTAGTATAAAGAAGTTTAAGTTAATTAGTTTTAATTAATTAATACATTGATAATTACTGTAATCAATTAATGTAATTAATAACAGATAATTCAATTAATGACACAACTTGAATATCTTAGAAAAAGATGCTTCACACGACTTAAATACTTAAATGTGTTAAAATATAAAAGCACCTTTACATCTTCTAAGGTATCTTAAATGTTATTCAGTGTTAAATGTGTTAATGCATTCAGTATGTTCAGACTGGTCCAGTAACATATCAGCTGGTAATCTACAGCCTACAAGACTAAAATCTCTGCTTTAAACTGATAACCTGCAGCATCACATTACAGTAAGGGTAGAGACTGTGCTAAACATTACTGAGTGATTAAGCAACATCTCAATTCATCAGGAACATCTCATTTCTTTGCATCTAGCATATTATTTTGATTACTGCACTGTTATAGAAGCTTTGTTCAGCTTAATCCCTGTATGAGAAACCAGCCCATGGTGTCCTGTTTTGGAAAGTAGCATTAAATACATCATCAACATATGTTGCTTCTACTTGAAGGAACTTACACATTACTTAGTAATAATATCATTATTTAATGATTAGTTTAGACATTGACGCTTAGTTTTGTTTATACTGTTTTTAATACCACTAATAGGTGTCATTACTGTAGTATTATCTCACTTAAGAAGGAGTGTCTAATCCTACACTGATCTCACATGTTGTAGGAAGACTTGCTGTTGCTAATAGCATTCTCAAAAGCATACAATATGTATCCTCTTTCTCTATCTCTCAGGTAAATCAATTTGGGAGTTGGTGGTAGAACAGTTTGAAGATTTGTTGGTCAGGATCTTGCTGCTGGCGGCCTGTATCTCCTTTGTAAGTAAAACAAAAGCATAACACAGATGCACAGTGCTTAGTGCCATTGCTCATTCATGCTCTGCACACAAATGTGTTTCCTGGACAAGCTTTAGATGACCAAGATCTGATCATAGTTTAAAATGCAGCATTACGAATGTAGCACTGCATTTTTGTAGCTAATCAAAACTGAGCAGGTCAGAAACAACAGCAAATGTGTCACCAGTTATACAATAACACAATAAAAACACTGGAGTGACAAAAATTGGGCGCGCTACAGTTTGCAGGTGAGATGCCAAGTGTAGTTGTGTAGTGTACGTGAAAGGAAACAGGCCATCATTTTGGGAAGGACATGAACATGTTCCCACATTCTCATGCCTACCTGTCAATCATAAAGTGACCCTTTAACTTTTCAGCCTTGAGCAGTGCATTGTGGGTAAACTGAAAATTTAAAACAGTGCCAAAAGAAGAGTCGGAGACTGATAAGAGGCAATCATATGTTAGATCTCACTCACAAGATCTAATACAATGAAAAATGTGAAGCATTGACTTTTTCTGTGATCCACAGAGATGCGTATACTACTGAGCAAAAGTTTGGGGTGATACATAATCTTCAGTGTCGATGCATACTTTTATGGTACATAATACACTAGTATACTTATATATAAACAACCTCAGTAAATCGTCTATATACTGGAATACAAGATATTTGACCATAAAGAACTTCAGTAAACAATCTACACACTGGAATAGGAGATGTTAGTCCATAAACAACCTCAATAAAGTTAAAAAGTGCTATAGCACTAATGCTAATTCAAAGCACCTCCATCCCCAATATGTGTTAAAACTTCCAGCTGAATGAAAACTCACTGTCAACAACTTGTGGGAGCAAAAAAGCAGTGACTCTGCTCTACACCTCACCCTTCTACCCTAAAAGATCCAGAAGATCTGGAGCAACAGCATTTGTGGATCATAGTCTTGAAATGGATACAAACAATAATCTTCCATTTTCTAAATGAAAATAATCTTTTCAAAATAACCTATATCATATTTTTTTTACGTGTAAATACAGTGGCAGGCAAAAGTTTGGGTACCCCTGTCAAAATTTATGCAAGCAAATGATCTCCTAAATGCATAAAGTTAAAAATGACACATTTCCTTTGTATTTTAATCAAAAACATAAAAAAAAAAAACTTTCATTTTTTACATTTTCAAAATAACAAAAAAGGAAAAAGTCCAGTAGCAAAACTTTGGGCACCCTGCATGGTTAGTACCTAGTAGTACCCCCTTTGGCAATTATCACATCTTCTAAATGCTTTCTGTAGCCAGTCAAGAGTCTTTCAGTTCTTTTTTGAAGGATTTTCTTTCATTCTTCTTTCCTGAGCCTTCTTGCATGCACTGCTCTTCTGAGGTCTATCCACAGATTTTAAATGATGTTCAGATCAGGGGACTGTGAGGGTCAGGGTAAGTCTTGAGGTAGTCTATTGTGGATTGTGACGTGTGTTTAGGATCATTATCTATTTGTAGAAGCCATTCACGTTTCAACAAGTTTTTTTGAAAGATGGTGTTATGTTAGCTTCCAGAATTTGTAGGAATTGAATTTAATCCATTCTTCCCTCTACCTATGCCACTGGTTGCAACAAAATGACAAAACATGACTGTTTCAGCCCCATGCTTAATGGTTGGAGAGGTTCTTTTCATGACATTTTGTGCCCTTTTTTTCTCCAAACGTACCTTTGCTAACTACAGCCTCAGATTTCTATTTTAACATCATCCATCCATAGGACTCATTTCCAAAATGAATCAGGCTACACAGCCTGCACAGGAGAGGTTTGTCTCTCAGTGTTTCTTCCATGAAGACCATATTTGCAGTGCAGGTGTGACTGAACAGTAGAACAATGTACCACAACTCCAGAGTCTGCTAAATCTTCTTGAAGGTCTTTTGAGGTCAAGTGGGGGTTCTGAATTGCTTTTCTAGCAATCCTACTAGCAGCTGTCTCTGAATTTTTCTTGGTTTTCCAGACCTTATCTTGACCTCCACTCTTGCTGTTAACGGTCATTTCTTAATTACATTTTGAACTGAGGAAATGAAAACCTGAAAAAACTTTGCTATCTTCTTATAGCCTTCTCCTGTTTTGTGGGTCTCAACCATTTCCAATTTCAGAGAGTTAGTCAGCTGCTTAGAACACATGGCTGCTGTTTTTTGGGACAAGGTTAGAGGAGTATAGGTATTTCTAAAGCTTTGAAATTTGCATCACCTGGCCTTTCCTAACGATTACTGTGAACAAACCATAACCCAAACAGGCTAATTAAAGTCTAAGACATCGGTCAAAATTATCTGTGCTCTCAAATCTTGTAGGCCTCCTTTTGCAAAGTACTTCTTTCTTTTTTTCACTCTAAAATTGAACAAAATCAAAAGAATACACTGATATTGCTTAAATGTGTTAATCTTTGACTTTATGCTTCATGGAGATCTTCAAATTGCTTAACTGTTCACAGTAACATTAATTTTGACCATGTCACTATCTTCAGTTTAATGAGTGACAACATTTGAGTGGTTGGGTACATTTCCACAAGCTTAATACGCATTAAAAATTATATTAAATATATTAAATCAATGCAAATAAAAGAAAGAGAACGTAAAATGAAAGACAACATGCATCAAAAAGTATGGCTGTAACATATACGTCTAGGTTTAAATAAGTTTGATTAGTTTTGCAGAATCTTAAACAGCTTCAGTGTACATCCTTCACTCTATAAGGCTACATCTAATTTAATGTTGTGAACTAATGTGGATGCCACAGAGAGACGTCTTTCATCTCATGGCCTCCTGTGTGTACTGTACTAAGATTTATTTTGAGGTAGTATAATTTTGTCATGCTACAGTCATTACCACCACAACTTCTCCTTTAATGATCGTTACTTCTCCTCTTAATGGAGATTGTGGCATAAATCTATTCACACTTTGATTATTTGAAAAATGACTTTACTCACAAGTCCCACATGATATGTTCACTATAACTTTACAGAGCAGGCCTCTTCATGTCTTATTCCTTGTCTTCCTCACCCTCTACCTTTGGTTGCCCACTTACATTTCTGTTTTGGAGCAAAAGAGGAGAGAATGTAGCATTAGTTCTGCTGTATTGCTTCATTCTTTTATACCAGCACAGCTGTTACTATAGCCTTAGAAGGCTAGGCAGAGAGAGAGAGAGAGAGAGAGAGAGAGAGAGAGAGAGAGAGAGAGAGAGAGAGAGAGAGAGAGAGAGAGAGAGAAAAAGAAAGAGAGAGAGAGAGAGAGAGAGAGAGAGAGAGAGAGAGACTGACTTTTAACTATCCTTTTTTTGTGATTATGTCACGGCAAATCAAATATTCAATAAATGTTCAATAGGTGCTACTACTCAAACAAGTAAATAACAAATAAAGAAATACGGCAAATACGGCCATCAATAATAATAATTGAAACAAGAGTGTGATGGAGAGGGAGAGAAAGAACAGACTGATGAGAAAAACAGATCGACAGACAGACAGAGAGAGACAGACGGAGGGTGGAGAGACACAGCAGAGAGGAAGAGAAGAGTGACAGTGTTATTTTAAGGCTGAGAAACAGAGAACCACAAACAAAAGGTCAGAGATGGAAGGAATGAAGGATTGATTTGTGAGAGAGAGCAAGAGAGAGACAGCAGGCCAGATGAAGGGAGACAGAGAGCTGGTGTTATGGTGTGATAAAGCGAGTGAAGTGTGTGAACGTGTCAGAATTAAAGGAAGAGAACAGAAAGAGCAGCCTGAACACAGTCAGCTGTTTTCACACCATCTCAGAGAGAACTAGGGTGGGGGAGGGGGGCCATTTTCACATAAATTAAATACAACATCACAGTTACTGTCAAAAGTAAGAAGGAAATATAGTTTGTATGTAAATATAGTTTGAATGTGATTAGTTTGAAATCCAATGCATCATTTGAGTGACAATCCCACATCAGATACACACACAACACATACACACTCATCTGTAAACTCCAGCCATGACTGATTTAAAATTCATACTAGCTAATTTCCAAAAAAAACTGATTATTTTGTTTATAATTAAATTCAAAAAGGTAAACGGTCATATGTTCATTACACATAAAGTGACATTTCAAGCTCTTAATGTTGATACTGTTTGAATAGTAATTTACTCAAATTGAAATCTTCTAATTTTATATTCTGGATTTCTGATTTTTATCAACTATAAGACACATCATGCGAGTTAAATTATGAGCTTTTCATGATAATCTCATTTTTCTTCTTGTACACATATTCATGTTGTATTTTTAAACAATTCTGAATAGAATAAAAAATTAAGAGTCTACACAGTAAATATGTCAGTGTTAAATCAACACTATTAGAGTTAAATTAACACTGCGGGTGTCAAAATGTAACACTCCCAGTGTTAATTTAACTCTAGGAGTGTTGATTTAACACTGGCAGATTTACTGTGTAATCCAATTATAGTGAAAAAACATATTTCAGAATTGACTGAACTGTTTCCTAAATAATCATAATTATGTTGTTGCAAGGTCAGAGATTAGTAACCTTCAGGTCATCCGGCTCTCACTTAGGTCCTGGCCTGGTTCGAGGAGGGTGAAGAGACAGTCACAGCCTTTGTCGAGCCATTCGTCATCTTGCTCATCCTCATCGCTAATGCTGTGGTTGGAGTTTGGCAGGTGATCATGAACACACATGTACACACACACACAATGTGTAGATACACACATTTAATATCATATCAGAACTGTGAAAGCTGTACAAAATCAAAAAAGTAATTGAATGAAACAGATTTTTTGTTCTATGTGAAAACACATTGTGGCATCTCAGCAACTTGGCATCATTTCATAACCTCTTGTTTTCACAAATAATTTGTCAAAAAATTTCTAATATTTCTAATATTTCAGTGCAAGTTGTAGAAGTTGTAATAAAAAAACAACATAATTAATTAGCTGCAAAGTCCTTTTGAATGGTACTATAATACATGTACAATGAAAGGCAAGGCCAGTGAGTTCTTTTGAACAGTAGAATACAGCAGTTGACATTACATCAGGGGTCAAAAGTTAATCCTAGCAGATCTTTAGGCTCTAAGGCCTGCAGTAGTGCTGCATGGAGTGCTCATATTGTCATGTTACTAAGGGCTGGTCAGATTTCAGTAGGGTCCATATGGATACAACAAAGCTCACTTGGAAACTATGCATGCCATACTGGAAGAAGATGGCCTGTGAGCTGTAAAGAGAGGAAGGAGAAAATAGGAACTGATTTGGGCTGGGTATTTCCATCCACAGGAGCGTAATGCAGAGAGTGCCATCGAGGCCCTGAAGGAGTACGAGCCAGAGATGGGCAAAGTGTACCGTGCTGACCGGAAGAGTGTCCAGAGGATCAAGGCCAGAGAGATTGTCCCTGGAGACGTTGTAGAAGTGTCAGGTACATGCAGAATCACTACCTATTCCAGTTAGAGGTGCAAATCTCACTGTGATTCAAACAGATTACAGTTCTTAAAGCCAGAAGACAACAAACAACAGAAATGTAATGTTTAGAAATCAACTGACAAACTAGTTTAAATAAAGGAACATACTGTGAAAAAGCTAGAGCACCATAAAACACGAGCACGTTAACAGAGTGTGAATAGTTAGGCAAAATCCAGATCAGTGTGAATGAGGAGAACACCCTAGAACAATAGGAATGTTGGAGAACAGGGCTGTGTATTACCAAGAACCAGCTTTAATATTAAAGCTGAATGATAGCCTCTTTAGTGGACATTAATACAAAAACCCTGTAGTCGCCACCTGGTGGCCAATAAGTCCAAGTGCAACAAAACACACAGTAAACAAAAATGGCAGCCAAGAACTGCATCTACTTCAATTATTTCTTTCAAGGATTTCATCTACCAAAAAGCAACCTAGCACGCAAATAACATTTCAGCACAAATAGTATTCTGCTATTTAATCCATTTTTACTAACAACTGAAATGTATTTTTAATATGTATTACTTCTGTATGAATGCTCAGGTAGATAATGTCCACCTGAGTGGATACACGCATCTGCATAAAAAGCTATTCATTTAATCCGCTGAAAGGAGATTTAGGAAATGCTACTGATAAATAAAAATAATGAACAGAGTGAAACATCAACACCTGCTACTAACATGTCTGAAGTATTGCAAGACTACCAAACAACAGCACAGTCCAGGCGGTCAACTGTCCAAGAAAAGAACAAAGCCTGTTGGCCAACTGTCCAACTGCAAGAGAGAGAGAGAAGGGAATGAGACTCGTAAATGAGACTTGTGTCCTTGAGAAAGAGTGTGAATGAGGATCCTTTTATGGCAATCCCAGTCTGTGTATATGTGAGAGAGAGAGAGAGAGAGAGAGAGAGAGAGAGAGAGAGAGAGAGAGAGAATAAAGAGCAGGGTTGAGAGAACTCATCAAGAGTATAGGCAAAGGAGTGCTGGTGTATAAATACAGCCCAGCACCTGTCTTCCACTTGCCCTCTGTCTCAATCCCTCTCTCTCTCTTTCCCTTTATCCCTCTCTTCTTCTCTTTCATTCCCCACCTGTTCCCTCCTCATCACTCCTCCTCTGCAGTCAGCTTGTTTACAGTGTTTAGAGGGTCGCTGCGCCCTTTGTCTCAGTACCAGCTCATCAGGGTTAGGACTAGAGTTTATAATTATATGTAATTGTTTGATATCAGTACCAATATATTGATTTTTCAATTGACTTAAAATTACAAAGGGAAAGTGGGTGAAATAAAGACAGGGGATGAATGTATTTACTGAGGAGTTCCAGACCAATCAAAACGCACTGATGTGAACATCATCGTACAAATGGCTGCTGTAGAAAAAAACATGCATCTCATTTTTTTGGACATTTTTTGTTTTCCGTGTAATGGGAGCTCAGTAACTGTCTAATTGTCTGCTGACTAATTGGTTCTAATTCCACAATGATTGGACAAACAGACATGCTCAAAGAAGTTTTACATCAACTTTCATAGAAAGTAAACCATTAATAAGATTAATAAAATTAATAAGAACTTTTTTCTTTGAGCAGAAATGATATAGAATCTAATTTAGACAGTCATATTAATCAGCAATATGACTAATTCATCCTATCAAAAGCTAATTAAATGAAACTTCACAGGTGTTTTAATTTGAAAGCCTGTAAAGTGGACTCTTATTGGACATTACAAAACTGTTTTGATGTGAATGAATTTTTTTTAAAGTAACCTGTCAGTGCATCCTTTACAACGTATCTGATTAATTACCTTGTCCCTGTAGTTGGTGATAAAGTGCCCGCTGACATCAGAATCACTTCCATCAAGTCTACAACTCTGCGTGTTGACCAGTCCATCCTCACAGGTACAAAAAGACATTCAAATTTGTTTTAGTATACACTCTATATTATAAAGTACACGCAATCAATTTATTCAATCAGGTGCTCGGATCGATTTGGTGCACTCATAATAACGAGAATTATAATATGCAGTAACTAATAACTTACTCCCTCTCAGGAGAGTCTGTGAGTGTGATTAAGCACACCGAGTCTGTTCCTGACCTCAGAGCTGTCAACCAGGACAAGAAGAACATGCTTTTCTCTGTAAGCATCTCTTTCACCACTGCTCTTCTCAATATCTAAAGTAACACTTTATAATAACTTTCATTAATAAGCCATTAACTAATGATTAATAACTGAACACATCATTAGTTCATGAGAATCTGAACATGAACAAATGTGTATAAATGACAGTTCATGTAGTTACTAATGACTGTATTCATTTTTGCAATTGTTAACAAATCATTAGTAAATCATTAGTAAATCATTAATAAATCATTAGTAAATCATTAGTAAATCATTAGTAAATCATTTGTTAATGAAATTCTCATGAACTAATGATCTGTTCAGTTATTATTCATTAATTAATGAGCTATTAATGAAAGTTATTATAAAGTGTTGCCTATATTTTGTTCATATAATGATATTAGCATAACTGTTCATCTCTATTTATTGGCTTCTATCACTCTGCTGTCTTTTATTATTCACTGCCTACTTCACCCTTCCACGCTTCATTTGATTCTTTCCTTAGATTTCCAACAATCAACAGCTATAATACCTAACTGTACCATCTTACTACCTACTGTGTACCATTATACTGCACATTAAGGCATTACAATATGAACAAAATAGCAGTATTAATTATTATTTTGCTACATGCTGCAATTGTGATCACTTGTAATCACTGGTTAATCAATAATGTGACATCTTTAACGAGTGACCATCATTTTAACCAAACTGATGAACCTTATATGATTACTTTGACTCAATCAGCCACACAATAGAAAACATCATGGTTGGTCTGAGGCTCATTTGGATTTTGCAGCCTTCTGGCATATTAGTATCACAAATGTCAATATTACAACAATTAACAAATGATTAATCATCCAGCCCTCTAGATCTCGATCTCTCACATCATTCTTCATATCTTTCCAATACTATGGTATATATTCATTCACTTTAGTCTCCATTTTCCTCCTACATCTCATATTCCCCTGCTTTAGTCATGTCCTACCCTTCTGTCTCCACTCCACAATAGGGCACCAACATTGCTGCAGGTAAAGCCATCGGTGTGGCTGTGGCCACAGGGGTCTCCACTGAGATTGGTAAAATCCGTGACCAGATGGCAGCCACAGAGCAGGAGAAGACCCCTCTGCAGCAGAAGCTGGATGAGTTTGGAGAACAGCTCTCCAAGGTCATCTCTCTCATCTGTGTTGCCGTGTGGCTCATCAACATCGGCCACTTCAATGACCCCGTACATGGTGGCTCCTGGATCCGCGGTGCTGTTTACTATTTCAAGATTGCTGTGGCTCTAGCTGTGGCTGCCATCCCAGAGGGTGAGAAAGTGATCAATGCCCAAAAATAACACAACAGAGAGATAGATATGTTTTAAAGGCCCATAGCAAGGAAATATCACACTTTGCTTTCATTCATGGCTATTTTGTGTTCATGGTTATGACATCACAGCCAATATGAGTTCAAAACACTGTGTTTCTCTCTTTATTTATTATAATTAAACTAGCTACAGTAATTCTTGTAAATGAATTCACATCTGCTTGACTGCTTTGTATTGTGCCTCATTCATAAAACAGTCCGATCTGAAACACTCAGTTTCAGTTCAGCAAAAAGACAAGAAAAAATAAATAATTATGGGCCTGTCAGTCATCATTAATCATTTTTAAAGGCATTTGTTTCAAACTTGCAGAAATAAGAACAAAAAGGAAATGCTTGTTTGGAACATTGCCGTTTCATTTAAGTGGATATTTATGTGTGCTGTGTTAATACACTGACATAACTGAGTGTTGGCAGGTCTGCCAGCTGTGATCACCACCTGCCTGGCTTTGGGGACACGCCGTATGGCCAAGAAGAACGCCATTGTTCGCTCTCTGCCCTCCGTGGAGACCCTGGGCTGCACCTCGGTCATCTGCTCTGACAAAACTGGCACACTCACTACCAACCAGATGTGTGTCACCAAGGTGGGTCAGAGAAAAACATGCACACTGGAAAAGATACACACACTGTATGCAGCCATACATTACAATGTATAAAACACGCAGGTACAGTAAATAAAGAGTAAAGTAAGATACAGTAAATAAAGAGTAAAGTAAGTAAGTAAGTAAGTAAGTTAGATAGATAGATCGATAGATAGATAGATCGATCGTATAGTAAAGTGTCTTATAGTAAAGTACCATAAAGTATCTATCTATCGATCGATAGATACTTTATTGATCCCTTGCGGAAAATTCAGGAACTGTATTATAAATATTTAATTTAATTTAATATTTAACTGTAATATGTAAATAATTCTAAAATTGTAGGACTCTGTAAGGTTTCAGAAAATTAGGAAGCTGTAAAAACATCAGATTTGTCCAGAATGTTGAACAGTGTTGTAAATGATTGCAGTATTTTTGATATTTTACCATGTGTTGAGGCTTAAAAAGTTTTGTAAACAATTTTTTTAAAATAGTAAGATGACATATGATTCCAAACTTTTGAACAATAGTGTACACTGGTGAGTTGTCTTTTCTGTGACATGACTTAAAGACTATCTAATGTCTTGTCTATACACTAGCCTATAAAACACACAGCATTAATAGCAGTCTTCTCTGTGTACTTAGATGTTCGTCATTGATAAGGTAGAAGGTGACTCTGTAACTCTCGACCAGTATGACATTTCTGGCTCCAAGTACACTCCCGAGGGAGAAGTGTAAGTAGACAAAAAAGCAGTCATGAAAAACAACTATGTATACTGTATGAATACACATGCTTACTTTTTGTGTTGTTTGCAGAACCAAGGGTGGGCTTCCAGTGAAGTGTGGTCAGTATGATGGTCTGACTGAGCTGGCCACTATCTGTGCCCTATGCAATGACTCCTCTCTGGACTACAATGAGGTAAGTAAATGCCTCGCTATGTCCTGCTCATTCTTGAACAGCTTATTAGAATGACATCTGTGTGAAATTTTAGTAGACTGTATTATATATACACAGTTATATTATGACCACCTACCTAATCGTGGGAATAACCACACTTGGCTCAGAGTGTTTGCTCAAACACTTTCCTTGTCACTCCTGTGTTCATTATAGAGGTTAACTAGTCTACTGTGGTGCTTTGATTGCTCTGTGCCAATCGCCTGAGTTGTTGTTCCCCTCTGGCATCAATAGCCCATGGTCACCACTGTTATGCTGTTAGGAGGATCTCAATGTATGATAAGTTCATTCTCAGTACACCATCACTACGACAGCTCTAGAACATCCCATGAAGTTAATGGCTTCAGAGATGATACCACCCTTCACCCAGTACAACATTATCATGCCAATTTGGACATCAGTCAAATCACATCCTTTGACCATGCCAATCATTCTGAACTCTTACAACTGACTGGTGTGCTTGCTTAAGGTGGACATAATTTGATTATATCTTTAGACTTAAGTTTTATCCTTCAGAAGTAGGAATTAGTTACTTTGTCTTTGCCAATGAGCACCGTTCTGATTGGCTGCACTGCACTGTTCCTCATTCAAAAAGCAGTCTGGACTGAAACTCCTCATTTAAGCGCACTTCGTTATTTAGCTGTAACATCTCTACATCAGGATCATTCACTATTCTCACTGGATCACCCATCCTCTCCTTTTCTACTGTATCATTAGCTCAGCCATTCCCTGAACCTCTAAAACAATATTCTCTTTCTGTCCGATAGTCTAAGGGTATCTATGAGAAGGTGGGTGAAGCCACAGAGACTGCCCTTTGCTGCCTGGTGGAGAAGATGAATGTGTTCAACACTGAGGTCTATGGCCTATCCAAGGTGGAAAGAGCCAATGCCTGCTGCTCTGTAAGCATACGTCTAGTCCTTCTATACTTTACACTTTACCGCTGTACTACTTGTAACTACAATAAAAGCAACATGACAATATTTTATCGTTATCATAAATTATGGCACACTACATTTTTGAAGTAGAACGAGGTTGCAATCAATACAACTTCAACACATAAGAACTGCATCATTAAATTGACCAATACATTCATTTTAGAGTCTGTAAACAAAACAGTGTAGAAAGGCATAGTAAATAGAGAAAAAACAGTGGTAACCCTACTTACGAGTTTAATCCGTGCAGGAGCGATTGCTCGTTTGGTCGATTGCTCGAGCCGAGGACGTGCCTAATTTGAGCATTCATCCCAATGGTGACAAAAAAGAGATAAATGATACG
>BRDA01071534.1:1914-15074 GCA_036984385.1 Crenuchus spilurus | reverse complement strand
ACACACACACACACACACACACACACACACACACATATATATATATATATATATATATATAGATAGATAGTGGGCCAGTCTGTCAGGAACTCCCGGGCCACTTTTTCTCCCCAGTCCGCCCCTGACTATGAGGCAATTAAAACTTTGTTTTCCTGTTCCACAACTTAGCACAAGGCAATTAAAACCACTCAACACATTCCGCAGACTACCATGACCAATTAACATAGGTGGGAGTAAGTCCCTCATGTGCAAGTCACAAGTAAGTCTCAAGTCATCGCCTTCAAGTCTCAAGGAATTCCCAAGTCACTGTGTTGAGAACCAAGCAAGTCAAGTTGAGTCCCTGCTATAAGTCAAGCAAGTCACAAGTCAAGTCATATAAATATGGTCTGTTTACACATTTAAATCAATATAGACAGTCGTATACAAACTGAGTTTTATTTCAACATAAACTAAACCTAATAAACATAAAATATACCTCAAACATACAATTACATAACTTACTTAATGGCTTACTTCCCCCATCAAGAGGGTCACGGCATTTCTCCATAACCTATTAATGCATCTCTCGAAGGTGCTTCTTAATGAACATTTCTGAGCAAAAAAAGTATTTTATCATCAACTGAATAGTAGATTAAATAAAAATAAATATATAAAAATAAATAAAAACATATTGCCTGGAATGTAAACTTTTTACCTATAAAAACAATGTCTGAAATGTTAATATTACAAACAATACAAAACATTACATCAAACCATGAAAACATTCACATGTTTTTAGTATGCCACATAGTATTCATGCTGTTTTGTCCAGTTCATATCCACACCAGCAAACATCTCTGCCACAACATTAAAGAAATATTTTACTTTAGCATAAGTTTCAAATTTAAGCAATGTTATTTTTACATATGCTAGATGTCAAGGTTGTTAGACAGTGTAGAGATCATTTGGTTAAATTATTATCTTGATTGACTAGTAATGTCTTGTAAATGCTCACTAACTGAGCTAATCCATCTGTCACTGTTCGATTGGTTATGCCTGTTTTATCACCTCCAGTAAAGGAAGACCACACATCTGTGTGTGTGTTTCTCTCTGACCAATACTCGAGAAACCAAGAACTTACAAATAGCATGTGGCACACAAAAGCCACATGTGTTTCTTATATATATAAATTTTGTGTGTTTGTTATTTTGTATAAATTTTGTCTGGTTAGGTTTGTTTTCACACTGCATTTTTGCGAGCGCACCAAGACTTTTATTTTGACACGCCCACGTACTGTCGTCATCACTTACTTGCTGTGCGGCTTCCCACACTCGACACTGATTGGTTTGTAGAAGGACATGCATCACGTGTTTATATACTGCTATCGCAGTTTAATTTAGGTTGCTGTAATCCTGTTATATCTTTTCTCTGTCATTATCTCAGAAAATAAGCTGCACGTTTCAGTATTTTGTGTGTTTTTATTTAAGCTGTATTTAAATATTTAAGCTGACTGTTCACATGTTCATCAGACCAAAATTATATTAAACATTTGGTCTCCTCCTCGCTCCATGTGTTACAACGGCTCGTTATTGCTGCTGTTTAGCATTGTACGTGCGGGCATGCTCTGTAAAATCAGCCGATAATGCTTCAAAATAAAATCTTCTAACGTAATCTAACTTTGTTTTGAAATTGCAAATATTTAAATAAAAAATCAAGTGTTTTCGAGTCATCTGTCTCAAGTCTAAGTCAAGTCTCAAGTCATAAAGGTCAAGTCGAGTCGTTTACCAGCGTCAGTCATGCAAGTCTCGAGTCCCCCACCTCTACCAATTAAAAGTCCCCTGGTCTGCTTCACAAACTGCAAAAGGCAATTACAATTTGCTCAGCCTGTTCCACAAACTACCATGAGGTAGGTAAAACTTGCTTGACATGCTCCACAAACTACAACATGGCACTTGAGATTTGCTTAGTCCATTCCATGATAAGGTTAAAGCTCAGTTGATAAACTTGATAAATGACCCTGAATGACGTAAAGTCACACAGTGTATTACTGCACAGGTGACGCTAAGAATAAGGTGGATCCTCCTCTCAGGTTATGTCACTTAGAAAGGTTGAGCTTTAGTTCCATGAACCTCAATATGATTGAATTTCTCTATAAAATCATCAAACTGAACAGCCAAAATAGACACAACACCTCTGCCTACAGGTCTCTAACTTCATACTCATTCCTGCAATCACTGCACTTGTGCACTGGTTATAAAAGCGGGTAACTGATTGCTTGAGCTTTTCTTAACACACCCCAGCCTGCAGAGATTGTATTGAGCTCTTCACACTGGCAATGAAAGCATGGTTCAAGGAAGATAATGATCACACCGAGTCATGAAAGTGAGTATGAATGCTTACTACAGCTCGTCTCTGCACCCGTCGAGCCGGAGAGGCCTACATATGGTCTTTGATCACACAGGGATGTACAGTAACAGTGCTAGCAGGACGAGTTTACAGTTGTACTCTCGGCTAACGGAGCTGCCAAGTTCTCTTCAGTTAGACAGCACAGCACCTGCTGAGGTTTTGTTTACTCTGCCGCTGCCTACGCAATCTACAGGGTACTCCAATAGGAACATATCTATAACAGATTTATGAATGCTGTATAATGTTCCGATCTGAATGCTAAGCTATTTTAAAATTCTTTAAATCGGATACACTTTGTGGTCATATTAAGTTGCACATTTTCCATAACAACACTTCCTTTTACCAGAAGCATTTTTTTTAGCCATTTGGAGACTATGATAAAATCCACAAATGCCAGTGCTCCAAATACTCAGTCTTCTATGGTATAAGCATGAGGCACTTAATAGCCCACTTTTGGTGTCTCCCACAAGTTGTTGAGAGTGAGTTTATAGTCTTTGGTACAACTGTTTATTCTGTACTGTCGGTTTAGTAGAAGGCATCATGAGATGTAGGCAGACATGTGGACTCAAGTCACATGACTTGGACTCTAGTCCGACTCCAGTCACCAAACTGATGAGTTGTGACTTGACTCGACAACATCACTAAACACTTGCAACTTGACTTAGACTCTACCTTTACTGACTTGGACTTGGAATTGGACTTGAGATTTGAGACTTGAAAACACTTGACAACAGCATTTGAACATAATAAATAAGTAAAACTGGATCACATAACTGGATCATTTTGTATTACATGGTGCTGTAACGCTTGTCACGAGCCGATCCGTTCACTCTTGTCACATTTGTACAGCGCATGTGCATAAGCATGTCATTTCCAGATAAAGTTTTATGAATTGTATTGAATCAGAGTCATTTTGGTGAAGGATGAAAACTTTTGCACTTTATCATTTTATTTAATGTATGTTTAATTGTTTGTTAAAAAGACATCATTTACGTTTTCAGCACTTTGCAGGATTACTTACTAAAGGGTGGATTTACATAGATGGTGGGGAGCAGATGTGTGTTAGCAACAGCAGGGTTGCCAGGTCCCCAAAAATCTCCATCCCAATATTTGACATAAAGCACCCTATACAACCTGCCACCAGCCTAAAATCTAGAGCATCCAATCACAGATATTATTGTTATACACTCCATATTTTCTCTTTCATTCAAAAAGTGAAAGGAAATGTTAGAAGGACAATGTTAATGTTCTTTGAAAAGAACCTTTTGAAACAATTTAAAATGATTTATTGAACAATTTGCACTTTTTTTGTTAAATAAAAAAGCACTTTGTCATATGTAAGTTATTTTTGTTATAATAAATACAAACTTTAAAAATGTTTATGATTAATGTCATTTAATATACTACTTATCAACTGTAGTACAATATACTATCAACTGCATCAACTGTGTTAATATTGAAATGATTTTACTTCTGGTGACTTGACTAGGACTTGAAGTTTAAGATTTGGGACTTGACTCGAGACTTCATTGTCAAGACTTGGGACTTACTTGTTACTTGCAACTTAGTGACTTATTCCTATGTCTGGATGTAGGTATATGGTAGATGTATGCTTTGAGCTAACATTAGTGCAGGTATATCAGGCATTGCACTAATGCTGAACAAGATGATGTACTCTAGTTTAAAAATGCTAGCACACGTCTCCCATTAGTGGTGATTAGTGGTGTGTTTTTTATTGTTTATGGTCTCATATCACCTTTTCTATTGATTGTGCTTATTGAAGTTGTTTCTCGATTAATATCTCCTATTATAGTGATTAATAGTGTTTATTGAGGTTGTTTATGGACTAATATCTCCTATTCTAGTGATTAATAGTGTTTATTGAGGTTGTTTCTGGACTAATATCTCCTACTCTAGTGATTAATCGTGTTTATTGAGGTTGTTTATAGACTAATAGCTCCTATTCTAGTGATTAATAGTGTTTATTGAGGTTGTTTATAGACTAATATCTCCTACTTTAGTGATTAATCGTGTTTATTGAGGTTGTTTATAGACTAATAGCTCAAATTCTAGTGATTAATAGTGTTTATTTAGGTTGTTTATAGACAAATAGCGCCTATTCTAGTGATTAATAGTGTTTTTTGAAGTTGTTTATAGACTAATATCTCCTATTCTAGTGATTAATAGTGTTTATTGAGGTTGTTTATGGACTAATATCTCTATGACATCAACATTATTGCTACATCCAGTGTTTGCCTTTCAGAATATGATATGTGCTAATCTTCTGGCAGAGAGTAAAGAGCTGAGCTTAAACCTATAAGCCCAGGACCTTGTGCCAATCCATCAGTGGCCATACACCAACAGGCAACTTAGAGTACCCAATTCATCTGATGTTTTTGGACTGTGGGAGGACATGTAAATTCCACCCAAATGGGAACTTAGTCCCAAGACCCCACCTGATGGAATGGTTTTATTTATTTTAAGCTAGAGGTAGAGTGACACAATCAACATTTTAGCTCAAACAGAAAATGACAGGCCATCGAAAGATGGTAACATTTATTCCCTATTTCTTATGATGGCCAAGGTCATCCCAGCGCCTTTTGTTGTCATACTGAGGCAGTGTCGCTTTATGTAGTGAAACAGACTCGGCCTTGATGTCCCCATATCTAACAGTCTGAAAAGCTGCATTGTCCCTGCTGACGCAATGTGAGCCGTTGACCTGGATGCAGGCCGGAAAGCTATGATGGAGTATTTTCTCCTATCTGATGATACACGTGCCTTCAGGTTCCCTGTTGGTGTGGGGCTCCAGTGGTGCCCTGTCTGAGCTGAACAGAGCAGACAGCTCCTCTCTCCAAACCCCGCTGCTATCCTTATTTTAGTAATACAGCATTTTATTTCCCTGTCACTTTGAGAAATCTCATCTTAGACTTCACGCGATATGCTATTGCTCTCCTTCTACACTCCGCTTGTGTGATGCTGTATCATTATATTGGAGAAGGAGTGCATCTGATTAGAAATCACTCTGAATCTGATCACTGCTCAGGTGAGAACAGCTGACATGGTTCAGAGTGGAGCCAGATAAGACAGAGCTGAATGACAACTAGCTTTTCATAGCACTCTTATTCATGAGCCTATTTAAAGGAACAGTTAGACAAAAGTGACTTTTTTGTTTAGCGTCTGAATTATGCTTTGTACTAGAGCAAACAGGTTAATTTAGTTATCAAGCAAGCTAATTTTATGCTAACCTGATTAACATATTGCAATCAGAATGTCTCAACATACCACATATTTGCTTAAATGTTGATCTGTTAAGCAGCCTTATGTGGTTTCTGACAGTGTATGACATGTTTACCTACAAAAGAAATGACAAAAATATGAATAAATGAAGCTGGAAGGAATAATTGAGCTGACATGGTTATTTTTTTTATAAGATGATGTATTTCATGTTAGGATATAATATACTCAGGTCATAATATTTAGTGACAATGAGTTAAGATTTGTGACCCTGCCGCATCCCTGGCCATGCCCCCTGCCTCCTCTATGCCTTTGTTCATGTGCTGTGTGTGTTTACGTTTCCCCATGCGCTGTCATCACCATGTGCTCTGTGCTGGTTTACGTGTCTCGTCATGTCTCCACCCCCAGCCACGTCACGTCCCAGTGTTTATACCTGTCTCGTATCGCATCACAGCAATGCTTGTCCATCACATATTTGATTAGGTGTGCTTTAAAAACCTTCCTAGTGTTTCAGTCGTCATCTGTCATTGTACGTCTACCATGTACCAAGTTGCCACAGTTTGAGTTCAGGTTTATTAAAGTTTTATTTGTGCATTCCGCTGTCTTCTGACTTCATACCAGCCACAGCACACTGAGAAGTTTCTTGTGGCCAGAAATTAAAATAGAAATACTGATATATTGCAGAATTGCCATGGATTTGTCTGCAGGCATGTGAGCCAACCAGAGGACTGTCGAGCACCCTATTTTGCATATGCCCCTCCCCTCTATTATTTGGGTCAAAGTTCTGTTTCAGTTCTGTTCCAGCACCTATTGAAGCTACAGTTATTTGTGGCATTCTTGGCCTAGAGAATCATGCTGTTAGCTTGGTAGGGCATGTTGCGTGTAGAGATGTACTTTCCCTCAGCAGGAGATGTTATGGCTGGTGGGTATCTGTCTCCTGCTGGTAGTGTTATTCAGCCACACACTACTGCTCCCTACTTGTTCTTTTAATGGCAATAAAGAGAATACACACAGGGTAGTTGTGTCTAAGTCTTCTCAAGAAATTAACTCATGAAATCATGAAATTTTATGTTGTGGCCTCAAAATATTAACTGTGGGTTTAGAGTAATGAAGAGTGATACCTGTAATTGTCTCTTCTTTGTTATACGAAGTAATACCAGAGCTAATATGCCAATACCGATACCAATACTAGTAAAAACTATTTCTGTATCAATCCAGTCAGCCCTACTTTATAATCTTGTGATCTCAATACAATAATTTGTGGCCATGCTTTACAAAAATGTACAACCATTTCAACTATTTTTGCATATTTTATGAATATCTTTATGATCTTTATACATTATTAGAAAAATCACAGCTCAATATAAAGATAAAAATGTGTGATGATTTAGGTTGCAGAATGTTTCAGTATAGGCTTTATATGTTAGTTACATTAGCCTCACAACTCCAGTGCTCAGAGCACATTTGGAGGGTTTTGCCTAACAAGAAGACATTGGAAAATGAAAAACAGAGTATAAAATAGAGGAGAGAAAAAGATGAATAGTCAGGCAGGGGGGCCTGTCTCTATGCTTAAAGCAGGCCCAACCTTCCAGCATCTCCCATTAGCCAGACTGTCAGAGCCTCTCCAGATGCTAACAATAGCAGAGCAGCAAGGCCGGATGAAAGCCACTTCGTTTCTGCTGCCTCTCCCTCGCCTGCCAGTGAAGATTCTGTCCCAAAGATATGAAGCTTTGGCTACTCTGCTCAGGCCTCACACGGCACAGCCACACGCTCACACATTCCAGCTGCCAGGCCTATTAATAGTGCTGTTTTATGTCAGGGTCACAAGTGTGGAAGTTAGAATTGTGAGAATTATGTAAATTGTATGGTGCGGGTGACTCAACAGGCTTTAATCTTAGCTTTTTAATACTGATAGAGAGAATATTTGAAGACACACATGTTTTTTTTCCCACCGTGTGATCTGAGGATCATTTGGGGAATTTATTTTGGTTTCTCTGATGGTTTAAATATATTAAATGCACCTGTGTTTTGACTGACTGCCTTTGAATGGGGTTAAAACGCATTTGTTTTTCATTGTTTAATTGTTGTTTTGCCCGTTTGAGAATGCTTGACTTTAAGAGCTGGTACAGAAATGACCTCAAATGAAAAGATGTGCTCTTTCTTTCTTTTTATCCTTCTCCATCCACCTTCATTACAGTGATATATAATTAACTGTTCAAGAAGAAAGTATATTTGAATCATTAGTTGCTCTGCAGCTTTCTTAGTGCAGTCAGTGGGTGAGTTTCATCTGCTTTCAGTTTTGGTCATATCCATAATTAACATCCGTCTTTTCCACCGGCACTCATTACATTCTTATCTCACGTCTCACTAAAGTCAACAGCATACAAAGTTTCATTTTAGACCATGATGTTTATAGAAAAATAGGATCACAGATTCATTATAGGTGACAATTTATTTACATTTTTATTTATTTTTATTGTAACCCAATTTTCCCCCAATGTAGTCAAATCCACCCATTCACTAGGACTCTCCCAGTCACTTGTAATGTCTCTGACTCTGAGGGTGAAGACTAGCACAGGCCTCCTCCAATGCATGTAAAGTCAGCCACCACCTCTTTTTGAGCTGTTACTAATATCATAACTGGGCAGTCAACACGCTTGGAGGAAAGCATAGGATTGGCTGCAGATGCCTGAACCAGCAGACATTACATATTGTAGTGATGGTTAAAGAGCATCATGTACCCTTCCAAAGAGAGCTCTTTCAGGCCTCGGCTGAAGGCAAGCAGCATAACTGGAATTTGATTTTTTGATCCTCTGATCACAGTGTCAGCTCCTTAGTCCACTGAGCCAAAAAGAGCCTCAGGATAACCAAATTTTTAAATGAAATTTAAATTTTCAGTTTGATGCTGAATAAATCATTAAAATCTCTGCTTGTTATGTTTGGCCTAAAGAAGAGTTCCAAATGCATATATATTTTTAAATTACATTTTATCCTATAAGTACATTGTGTGCCTATACAAATAAGTCATGTAACTTATTTGAGAGGCTCAGTGGACTCAGTGGTGCTGTCACTATGATCAAAGGATCGCGACTTCGAATCCCAGGTCCTGCCATTGGCAGTCGGGGCGCAAGAGAGTGAAAATGGCCGTGCTCTCTGTGGGCAAGTAAGATGGCACTCTCTCACCAGCCCTACTAAGTAATGTCAGCTGTCTCAGGTGTCTGCCAGGCGATCCATCAGAACTGGGGATCATGCGCTTTCCTCCAAACATATTGGCTTCTCCTGTGGCGATGTATCGGGCGTAAAAGAGGCAGACTTCACATGCATTGGAGGAGTCAGGGACATAACAAACGACAGGGAGAGTCCAAGAAATAGGCAGGTTGATTGGCTACCAACATAATATGGAGAAAAATAAAATAATCCCACCCCTGTTTTTAATCCCTGACTCACTTTACACTTGCTACTTTTACACAGCATGCTGGTTAGGGCACTTTAACTCATGTAAACTTCACCTGTTTAAAACTACTCTACTCCATGCACACTGAAGACTTCATGTACTAAGCCTAAGCCCGTGTCAGGCTCAAATAAAACACACTTTCTTCATGTTATACTGTATATGAAAGCGCACAAAGTTCCGTTCCTTCGTCGTATCGTAAACCGAATTTCGTGTAAGTCGGAACATACTGTACATAAATAACATACTGTAAGCACTTATCCTATCCTAACACCGATCCTAACACAGTAATGATAAAAAAACACATAAAATACGTTTAATAATGAAATGAAACAGCCGCGTAACCGTGTATTCTTCTGCTGCGTGCACCAAACACGAAACAAGGCTTTATACAGTAAATGGGAGATGTGTCATAACCACGAAACATCGTAACTCAGGACTGACGTATCCCGGGTACTACCAGTACATAGTAAAACATTAAATGCGATCCTGATGGAGATACTGGCTCAAAGAGATGCTGAACAAATGTTAACAGACAGAAAATATTTGGGAATCAGGACAGGAAAGGTATAGTCAGTGCAACTTAAAATTAAATAATTACAATAAGAGTCAAGTGCACTTAAGTTCAGCTAACAGTACTGAAGATGTAACCTTGACGGTTCCACCCCAGTAACAGGAAAGGTTCTGCCACAGTGATGGTCCAGTGTTTGTCTCCTAAAGGCATATTTATTTAAGGTCTATTTAGTAACACTGCTTCTCTTGCTTCACTCTCATTTTCAGGACAGCTTTAGTAATGAAATATTAATTTCACACACTTTGTGAGTGAGTGTATATTACAGCAGCACCAAAGGCACATTTTGCACTGTGCCTGCTCATATATGTACAGCTGGTCTCGAGAATATCCTCACAGTCTAGAGAGAGAGTGATGTGTGCTCCAACAGAAGTAGGTTTCTCGTTCCCAGGCTGCACATTTGGCTCTCCTCCCACTGTAATTGTGTCTGGAGAGCAAGAGCAGAAGCCCAGTTTGAAATCTGAACCAGTGCCTCATATGAGATGGGCACTCATGTTTAAAGACCAGAGAGTCATTTAGGCCCACAAGAGAGATGGGATGTGTGTTAAAGTAGCTGGAGATGAGCTTCATTTTTTTGGGCTTATCTGTAGACAACAGTTTTGTCAATATTCTGCTGAACAGGGACACTGTTGTACATACAGTGTTACTGTCATTACCATGTCTGTCATCTGTTAAGTGTGTCATATCTAATAACTGACTTTCCACTTTTTCTTTATATACTTATATATATTTTTTGTATAAACCCCAGCTGCCTTTTAAAAATGTTCACATTTTAAATGCTATAAAATCATATTACACTACACATGATAAGTCATAACACTAAAACCACCTCATTGTGTCTACACTTGTACATGTTATCAGCTCCATTTACTATCTAGCTGCACTCTGTAGTTCTACAATTACAGACTGTAGTCCATATGTTTCTCTGTATACTTTGCAGGGACTGTACATTAGGGGCAGGTGGGGCTCGTCCCCACCAAATGATTAGTGAGTGACTTGTGACTTTTTGTATCATGCCATGTTTTTCATATACATACATCCTTCTGCTCTTTGTACACACACCTTATAGTCACCAAGTGTCTCCATGAGTAACTCATTTATGGGTGGCATGGTGGCTTAGTGGTTAGCATGTTCGCTTCTCAGCGCTGAGGTCTTGGGTTCAAGTCTGCATTTGAGCAGTGTCCATGTTCTCCCCGTGTCTGCGTGGGTTTCCTCCGGGGACTCCGGTTTTCTCCCACAGTCCTAAAAACATGGAGATCAGGTGAATTGGATACTCCAAAAAAAATATCCTGGTGTGTGTATGTATGTGTGTATGCCCAGATATGGTTGGCACTCTGTCCTGGGTGATCCCCTAGTGCTCGATGCAGTCCTCGAGGTGGACGGTCGCTTCCGGTTGAGAGTACACTGTGCACGATTGGCTGCCGCTTCTTGCCGGTGTGTGTGATTGAGTGTGTGTAAATGGAGTGTGTTGATTGTAAAGCATCCTTGGGTTTGAGAAAGGGACTCTATAAGTGTAACAATCATCATCATCATCATTTTGCTCCTCCCCCTCACTGGCTTTGCCTCTGAAAGGTATCGTTGACTGTTACAGCTTGTCTGATCTCATGCTGACACAGGCTTCTGCAGTATAATTGTTATTGTTAATACCAGTACATCCACAGGAGCAGGATATTGACTTATAATATCATTTATATTTACATTTACATTTGAGGCATTTAGCAGATGCTGTTATCCAAAGCGACTTTCAAAAAAGTGCTTTGCTGTTTAATAAATTTAAAAATGCATCAGATGGACCCTGAACATCAATAGCCAATTCTACATGTTTCAGTCAGACATGTTTCCATTTGGTGTACAGTGACTTAACTACGGTAGTCTGTATCATTGTGGTATTGATTCATATATGTATTTCCCACATCATCCACTGCCCGGAGAATGAAACACAATCTCATTTGCGAGCAGTAAGTCGTGACTAATTGTTTGAGAACTGAATCAATGGCGTATTCCTCCACAGCCTACACCAGACTGACTTAATGTCGAGAGCTCTCCATCCTCTTAGTGAACGATCCATTTGACAGGATTTGGAGAAAAGACGAAGTGCTCAAGTAGGCGCTGAAGAGTTTATTTCATCATGCCAATGATGAGAAGCCCTTGAACTCTGCCACCGTGGTCAAGTGCTATGAGAGGTCTGTGTCAAAGAGTGAGTGAAGAAAATATGGTCAGAAACGTATTATACAATATGATTCTTTATAGCAGTGCTGAGAGTACACAATACACAAACTGCCTTTTGAACTACAGGGCCAGAGAATATATCCATGGGTCAACTGCTGCTTACTGATTGTTAACCCCAGGGGTTTTTTTAATGTATCAGCATCAACCCATTCAGAGCACGTGTTTATGGCTACGTTAACCTGAATTTGTCATCAGAAAATAGTTATTTAGTTATTGTGAATTAGGGATGAATGATATGGGAACATTTGACTTAGTGACACTTGAAGACAGTTCCACAATATATAATATATATTATGAGCAACTCGTTGGAGTTTTATTTATTTAAATATCTTCTGAGGATAGTATTGCATACAATTGGTTCAATGAGGCGACCAATCAGAACGTGGTGGGGCATGGTCATTACAACTTTGAATCTATTTAGGTTAACTAGCTAGCATGTTATGACTCATTTCAAGGTAATAATAAACATATAATCCGCTATCTAACTTCCTAGCTAGCTTGCTAAACTGAGTAACTTTGGAAGCACAGGATGTGGTGCAGTTTAAAATATGGGAGGAAAATATGTGAGCTTGCTGTTACAGCTTCACTTAACGCTTTATTTTGCTGTTTGTTCTTCCAATCAAGGGCTAGTAGTCCTGCTTGCTTTCATAGCAATGACAGTTTGGCGCAGGATTCAATGTTGTCATGACCACGCCCCTCCGAGTTCTGATTGGTCGCCTCACTGAACCAATCATATGCAATACTGCCCTCAGAAGATATTTAAATAAATATAACTCCAGCAAGCTTATGAGCAATACACTACTACTACTACTACTACTACTACTACACACACACACACACACACACACACACACACACACACATATATATATATATATATATATATATATATATATATATATAGATCGTGATCCGTTTTCGTCAGTGACTCCCGGGGGTACTCAACTCCCGAGGTTTATTTTTGATAACATACACAACTATAATAAGGGTTTTATGTTTGTAAAATTTTTGTAGAGATCAAACGATTAAATGACTAATAAAATTAAAGTAATTACGGGGAGTGACATAAACATGACGTGAAGAGGTACAACACTTCTGTCTTTACGTCTGGTGATAATCGTTCCATCTTTCATTAAAGGATTTAACATATAAATTAAGTTATTGCGTTTGGTTTCCTTTTTTAATTATTTTCCTTATTTATTTTAAAGTCAAAAATTAAAACTAAGGTATATATATATATATATATATATATATATATATATATACACACACACACACACACACACACAC
>BRDA01071528.1:43725-71235 GCA_036984385.1 Crenuchus spilurus | reverse complement strand
AGTACATTAGCAGTAGTAGCTACAGTGTGAGTAGTTCGTGTTATATAATAGTGTTAAAGTACATTAGCAGTACAGTGTGAGTTGTTGGTGTTGTATTATAGTGTTAAAGGACATTAGCAGTTGTAGCTATAGTGTGAGTAGTTCGTGTTATATAATAGTGTTAAAGTACATTAGCAGTAGTAGCTACAGTGTGAGTAGTTGGTGGTAAATAATAGGTTAAAGTACATTAGTAGTACAGTGTGAGTTGTTGTATAATAGTGTTAAAGTACGTTAGCAGTAGTAGCTACAATGTGAGTAATTGATGTTATGTAATAGTGTTAAAGTACATTAGCAGTAATAGTTACAGTGTAACATTTAAATGTTTTGGACTATGAACTGCTTGTAACATGAAGCTAATCACATGGACTAGGCCTAATCATTTCCCAATATTTACGGATTTCATTTAAATCATAAAGTACTAGAGTGAAATGGCACAGATCAGTATGCTGGTGTGACTACTCAAACAGAACAACAAAAACACTAGGACATGGTCTTTAGAGAGCTTTCAGTGTTTGACTTTCTGACGCCACCTCCACAGCCTTCACCAGACAATTTTCAGGTCCGTTCTGCCATCCAATCACCTACAATAGCTGCTGTAGACACCTTTAGTGAGGATCCCACAGCATTCACTAAAATTGAGCAGAAAATCCCCCTGCGACACCTCTCTGCGTTGAAGCCGATGGTGTGGCGCACCGAATTCCTTCTGCAAGACTGCTTGGCTGTTTTAATTCTTGCGCTGCGGCTTCTTTGGAACGCGACGCTCCTCTCATATGTTATTCATGAATTTCAAAAGATCATTTGAGTGCTTTTTGTACAGCCACACAGCGAGGGCTGAATTAGATATCACACGGAGCGCAGAGCCCGTTCAAAAGGACGCTGACACCGGCCTGTCACTTCCATCTCCACTGGGCTTTGAGTGCGGCGTGAAACTGGCAGCCACAGCCTCGGCTGGTTAATTACAGCACGGGCTCCATATCTCATCCATCTCACATGACCGTGCACCATTACCCCTCCATCCCTCTGCTCTTTGGCTTTTTTAGCATTTGATGATATGGGCTTCTGTTCTTTTACAAAAGTCCCCAGATATAACCTATACAAGGACTCCTCAACTGTAGTATGGAAACAGGGGGCACTTTTGATGCCAAACCTACTTTGATTTATATACAATCTAACATGTATCTTTGTGACCTGCCTTAAAATTCAATCATTGTATTACTGGCACATTAATGAATGTATTCTGAACTGTATCTGATTCTCATTGGCCAGTTCACCTGTAGTTGGTGGTGTTATATAATAGTGTTAAAGTACATTACCAGTAGTAGCTACAGTGTAATTGTTGTTATATAATGGTGTTAAAGTATATTAGCAGTAGTAGCTACAGTGTGAGTAATTCTGTGTTATATAATGGTGTTAAAATACATTAGCAGTAGTAGCTACAGTGTGAGTAGTTGGTGGTGTTATATAATAGTGAGTACATTAGCAGAAGTAGCTACAGTGTGAGTAATTGGTGTTGTAGTATAATAGTGTTAAAGTACAATAGCAGTAGTAACTACAGTGTGAGTAATTGGTGGTATATAATAGTGTTAAAGTACTTTAGCAGTAGTAGCTACAGTGTGAGTAGTTGGTGTTATATAATAGTGTTAAAGTACATTAGCAGTAGTAGCTACAGTGTGAGTAATTGTTGTTATATAATGGTGTTAACGTACATTAGCAGTAGTAGTTACAGTGTGAGTAAAGTGGTGTTTTATAATAGTATTAAAATACATTAGCAGTAGTAGCTACAGTGTGAGTAGTTGGTGGTGTTATATAATGGTGTTAAAGTACATTAGCAGTAGTAGCTACAGTGTGAGTAGTTGCTGTTACATAATAGCATTAAAGTACATTAGCAGTAGTAGCTACATTGTGAGTAATTGGTGTTATATATTAGTGTTAAAGGACATTAGCAATAGTAGCTACAGTGTGAGTAAAGTGGTGTTATATAATAGTATTAAAGTATATTAGCAGTGGTAGCTACAGCGTAAGTAAGTGTTGGTGTTGTATAATAGTGTTAAAGTACAATAGCAGTAGTAACTACAGTGTGAGTAGTTGGTGGTGTTATATAATAGTGTTAAAATACAATAGCAGTAGTAACTACAGTGTGAGTAATTGTTATTATATAATGGTGTTTTTTAAAGTACTTTAGCAGTAGTAGCTACATTGTGAGTAGTTGGTGTTATATAATAGTGTTAAAGTACATTAGCAGTAGTAGCTACAGTGTGAGTAATTGTTGTTATATAATGGTGTTAACGTACATTAGCAGTAGTAGTTACAGTGTGAGTAAAGTGGTGTTATATAGTAGTATTAAAATACATTAGCAGTAGTAGCTCCAGTGTGAGTAGTTGGTGGTGTTATATAATGGTGTTAAAGTACATTAGCAGTAGTAGCTACAGTGTGAGTAGTTCCTGTTACATAATAGCATTAAAGTACATTAGCAGTAGTAGGTACATTGTGAGTAATTGGTGTTATATAATAGTATTAAAGTATATTAGCAGTGGTAGCTACAGCGTAAGTAGTTGTTATATAATAGTGTTAAAGTACATTCGCAGTAGTAGCCACAGTGTGAGTAGTTAGTGGTGTTATATAATATTGTTAAAGTACATTAGCAGTAGTAGCCACAGTGTGAGTAATTAGTGGTGTTATATAATATTGTTAAAGTACAGTAGCAGTAGTAACCACAGTGTGAGTAGTTTGTGTTGTCATAAATATTTTTGTGATATGCCATAAAATTCAGTCATAGCATTACTGGTCTATGAATGAATGCATTATAAACTGTATCATTGGCCACTTTTTTGTTATCCCTGACTGGTCACTTCAAGATAAGTCTTAAATATTCTAAAAGTAAGTCAAATATCATGAGCCGGCCTTGGGTTAGCACCAGGGGCAGATTTTGAAGTTCTGGGGCCCCAAGCAATGTTATGTCTGGGGGCCCTGATCAAACAAATTCCTTTTTATAGTTACGGTTATGGTGCAGTGCGGGCTTGAACATAAATTATTATTAATAATTATTAATAAATATGAATACTTTACTTAAACATTATTATTAATAATATTTTATTCATATTCATATTTTATTACTAGTGATTATTAATTATTATTATTATTATTATTATTATTATTATTATTATTATTATTATTAGACATTGTTAATGATAAAATAAAATTCATATTAATCATTAATAAAATCCTAATAAATGATTAAATATTAATAAACTGTCAAAAGCATGTACCATAAAATTATAACCCAATTCTATGCTTCAATTTCACTCCAATTCATTACCATCAATTTTACACTTATGTTTGGACTTTATGGTCAATAGATAATTTACATAAAATTATATCTCATTTTTGAGTAAAAATAAGCAGAAATTCTGAATAATTTGACAATAGTTACAATTGGAGGCATGTAAATGGATGGCCTATCACAGACTGGCAGACGCACACACACAGACACTTTCAAATGTTAATGTTTCAATACTGTAACGGTGATATTCAGAGTGACGTTCATCTCAGCCAATCACAGTTCAGCATCCTGTTTATTTACGCACGCTTATTCGTTTGCAGAGTAGTTATTGTATTAGACTCGCCTCACGGTCCCAGCATTGAACTCTACACAGTAAATCTGCCAGTGTTAAATCAACACTATTAGTGTTAAATTAACACTGAGAGTGACAAAATGTAACACTCTCAGTGTTAATTTAACTCTAATAGTGTTGATTTAACATGGGCAGATTTACTGTGTATTTATAGTTCTGGTGCTGGAGCTAGGCAGTCTGCAGCATTGTAATATTGACTGAAGTACCAACTAAAGAGTTAAAGTGAAGTCTACCTTGTCGTGTAGCTTTATTCCTACACCTCCACGTCGCACGCAGCAAAAGAGATCTTCTGCCAGCCACAAAAGCAGCTCCTATACGGCTAGGTGAGCAGACTCCATATCAGCACGAAGCTAAAGCTACACGGCTAGTGGTACAGTGCAGCTGATAATAAAAGTTAAAAACACGACAATATGAAACCTCTGATATTAAAGTACATCTAGCTGACGTGACACAGCCAGAACAAACATCCAATATCTTAACAACTTAACACGGACTGTGGGCCAACTTTAAAGATGCATTGAATTTAGCGTTTGGATGAAAAAGTCTGCAGAGAAACAAAAAAAATTTTCCAACCTCTTTTGGCCAGCAGGGGACCCCCTGATCTCTGGGGCCCCAAGCAATTGCGTGGTTTGCGTGTTGGTTAAGTCCGCCCCTGGTTAGCACACATGACGTCTGGCCCATATAAGCTTGACATATGACTGAGATGAGGCTGCCAGAATCTCCCTGAATCAATGGCATCATTCAAGACTAAAGAGAAGAGATGTGGTCCACTTTTGGGCCATTAATTCATTCATTGCCTGGTTGATGATCACCGTTTGATTGCATTCATTGATGAGTGCTCAGGATGTTGGGTGATCACCACCACCACCTCATCCTAACTCCACCAAACTCATCCCAAAAGTACTGAGCACTTCTCTACAGGGACTAGACAAGCTGTGTGTATCTGCATCAGCTTTAAGCAGCTGAATGCATTCACTAGAAGGGGTGTCCAGAAATTCTGGACACATAGTGTATGTTTGTATGCTTCAGTAAAGTTGATAGTGAATGCATTCCCATCAGTCATGTACAGTGATACTGTATGAATCACCTCGAGGCCCAAGTGACAGGGTTAAGCAACATTGCCACGACAGTCTAAGAGCAAAGGGAGTTGTAGGAGTGGACAGTTTCCACATGCCAGCAGCCCCTATCCCCTGTTCAGCAGGGTGAGCGGTCAGTTTTCTCCCTCAGGCCACCTGGCACCTGCAGTGTGTGTAGAGTGGGCAGTGCCCGATGGTGCCAACGATGCAGAACCGCTGTAACGCGACGTGGCGTGGCATAACACGTCCTGACAGACAGGCCGTCACTCTCTGGTGCGTCAGAGGCGGCGGGCTCACAGCACGGCTACAGGTCTGAGGCTTCCGTCTGTCAGCCACAGTTTAAATCTCTTAATTAAACCTCTTTACACGACCGTGTTGCATTGTATGTTAATTAAGCTTCTAATTAAAGATTGAGTGCAGTATCTTGTAATTAATGTGATGTTAAAGCACTACAGATTATTAATCCTTGGCTGGCTTCATTCCACTTAGCTCTTTGTCTTCTATGAATAAAGAAATAAGAAGCAATCAAAGTGATTTGGAGGCATTTTTGTGAATTTGAGATATGCTGTGATGAATATTACACTATTCAAAAACTAAATGATGCTGTTTTATTCAGTTTTTTAAAGAAATGTAATTACATTATACATTACATACACTTACTGTCCACTTCAAACTTTGTATCTACATTAACTTTGTTAGCTTCATTTCATCCTTTTCTTCAATGATAAGGACCCTCACAGAGCAGGTGGATCATTCTCAGTGACACTGACATGGTGGTGGTGTGTTAGTGTGTGAGCTATTAGAGATGATAAACACTGTGTCCACTCACTGTTTACTCTATTAGACACACCTACCTTGTTGGTCTTGTAGATGTAAAGTAAGAGACAGCAGCTCAGCACAGTGTGTGTTGGTCCTCTAGTCCTGACACTGTTGGCTGGTTGGTCACTATTTTCACTCCAGTAGTGACACTGAGGTGAGCTAAGCTGTGTCTGATCCACTCTAACACACTAACACACCACCACCACATCAGTGTTACTGAGCTCTGTGGTGGCCCTGTGGGGGTCCTGACCCTGATGAATAGGTTGTATAAAGTATATACAGAGAAACAGATGGTCTACAGTCTGTAATTGTTGAACTACAAAGTGCACCTTTATGGTCTAAAATGGGCAATGACTGCACATAAAAGGTATATGTTCCTAATCAAGTGGCTTGTGAGTGTACATTATTAGAAATACTGCTGGGTCAGACTTGCAGAATGCACAATAATCCGTATCTGGTTCCACCATGGACAAAAATAACCACCTCTATGGTCTGACATGGAGAAGAAGAGTCTCTAGATGAATGTTTGTGGATTGTCATGCCATGCAGTATTTATACATGTTCAATGTTAATCTGTGATAGCCAGTAGTGGTAGTTTTTGTTGAGCCATTGTGTGGCCATGTTTGAGACATGCCTAATGGTAAACTAATCTTTGCCCCCATTGACCCCCTGATTGAGTCACATGTGGTGAACCATTGTCTTGTTGGACTATAACATTGAGAACACCTCATACTTCAACGCCTCTGTGATGTATCAGTGGAGGGTCAAGCTGCTGGTCAAAACCTATGAGCTGTGAATGAAACCAGGCTGGTGTTAGATGTGTTTTGACCCATCTACCTGGTGTTTTATTTCAGTGTCGCATTAACGTTGTTGTCAGAATAAAATGTTTAATGTCCAAAATGGTCAATTGAGTTTAACAGAAGCATACAGTGTATGCTAAAGCAATACGATCAGATTTCATCCCTAATAGAAAATGGGTGATGACCAGGTTCTGGCCCACATTTACTAGTTCCAGCCTGTGGAATGGTGGTGGTGATCTTGTTCAAATCCAGCTGCCTTCATTTAGCCCAAAAAATGCACAATTTATGCAATTATCTGGCTACAGTTGAGCCAGATTTGGCTAATTTTCAAACATTTCAAAAAGTATGTTGTATTGGGCCCAACCAGGCTAGTTCTGACCAACAGTACACTCATCATATTTAGTCCATGACTGCTGTGGAATGATGATGATGATGATGATGATGATGATGATGATGACAAATTTCAGGTACAGGAACTCAGGCTCAGTTTAGCCTAAAATAAACCACAACTTGGGAATTATACAATTAGATGCCTACAGATGGGCCAGTTTTGACCCCAAATAGAAATGGATGTTAGGATGCTAGCATGGATTTGGGCCAAATGTGGCACATAATTCAAATGCACAATAAACGTTAAACACAACTTAAACCCAAAGTAAACTCATCATTGCCATAACTGACCCTTAAGTGCCTGAATTGGGCCATATTGTTCCAGAATTGTCTACAATCTGGAAAGTCATATGAATTATATCTAATTATGCATTTCAGCTTAATACAAAGAGCAGCATTTTTAAAAGTCTGGCTATGACATTGACTATGCACACAGTTATAGACAGTGTGAACTGTTTAATGTTCAAAGTGGAGCTGCAGTTTAAGAGGTTAAAATGATATGCATTGCTAAGGTGAAACTGGTTGAGAAAGGAATGTTTTGATAATTAATCTGCAGTGTTCTTGGTACTGATGCTAATTCCTCCCCTTCCCCTGGTATTTGGAGGTGGTGCTGCTGAAGGTTCTTCTACAAGCGTTCCCCTCTTCCCCAACACCTCGGCCCTCAGCCACCACCACACTGAGCACAGGGGACATGGCGTCTCTCACTGTTGCACAAGGAAAAAGGCCCTGAGCCTGGTGTGAAGCTGATTATTGACTGTGCTCTGTCTCTCTCCCACACACATTCACTAACACCCTATTTCCAGCTCCTCTGTGCCTTCTTTGGCTGTCACCTGCTTGAGGCTACATCGCATTCCTCGGCCTTCCCTTCACCCCTCACACTCTCCTCCCTTGAAAATTAATCAGAGAAGATGAGAAGAAGCACTGCCTTCTGCTAACACGAATAACAATTCAACAAAGCATTAAAAAGATCATTTATATTTTATGAGAAATTATTTTCCTAATGAAAGTTTGCATCAAGTGTTTGTCCGTATCTACAACTAGTGCGGAGCGATAAAACAATATTCATTATTTTTTCATTATAATTTTTCCCTCGATGATGATGATAAGCCGGAACAATAGAATTCGATAAGCATTAACGTTTGTTTCCATTTCACGTCTAAGCAGCTTGACAGTGAGTTCAGAAGTCTAATACTGCTGCTTGTTAGCTCCTCCTCACCAGCACCAAGACAAGCATGTGATTGGGGGAAAGCATAGTGGGGCCGGGCGAGAGAGTGCGAGGTTGCTGTGTGCTCATCTGTTTGTGTGTGAGAAGGAGAAGAAAGGGGTGCTGGCTGTGTGTGTCTGTGTGTGTGTGTGTGTGTGTGTGTGTGTGCTAGCATTAGCATATTAGCTTGGTTCTCTAGGCTGTTATTTTGGAGTGGCTGCGGCCGACAGCAGTCATTGTAAGTTTCAACAATAAAGCGACGACTGTAAACGTCTTTCTCGTCCATCCTTTCAATGCCTCCAGCCGGACGCTACAATATTATGTTCTGGCAATAAACAATTTAATATTTTAAATAGTAATATTTCATGCATTTAGTCTGATGTTTTTAGAAAGATGTTGTTTAAAACTATGACAGTGTTAGAAAATTTTATATCATGATAATTATCAAGATTGAACAATATAGAAAAATTAATCATGATTAATTTTTTGGCCATATCGTCCCAGCTCTATCTACAACGCAACACAAATGCATTGGATTCCATTGTCATTTTAATGGAGCGTTTATTAATTAAACACTCAATACCACCACGTAGCCCTCTCAACTCTACTACCTGCTATTTTGATACTGTTTTCATGTTCTATCAAAATTCCATTATATCCTTTCAGAAATAAGAAATCTTAAATCTAACATTGAAATCAAATTATGCAGGAGTACAAAACACATTGTGTTTGCACATAGGGCCCACTCCCTTCCACTATATTCTAACATCTTATTACAGGGGTCATCAGTGTTTCACTGAATTAAGTCCACAACACCTCTTGAAGGCTCAACAGTGAGGTCTCGATACAACCACCTCCAAGCTCACTTCAAAAAGCTTGCATTTAAGGAACTTAGGAGCCTCCCCAGTGACAAAAGCCGTATCTTGCCACACTGGCACAGTTAATGCATGCTCACTGCTACATTAGAATGTGACTCACTGAACAATGTGCTTGCACGCACAGAGGAATTTGACCTCCACTTTTAACCCCTCCAGGCAGTGAAAAACACATTCACACACTAGTGACCACACTTGCCCAGAGCAATGGGCAGCCCAATTTGTGGCACCCAGGAAGCAGCTATTGATTAGGTCTTTTGCTCAAGTGCACAGTCATGTCCTATTGTTCAAGGAATTGTGTCAGCATTTCAGCATAAAATCTTTGTCAGGACTTCTTCCAAAGTTCTAAACATCACCATCCAGTCAGCATGTGAAGGCAGGATAAATCCTGAGTGGACCTTTCCATCACTGGAACCCTTCAGAACTGCTAAAAAGCAGGCTGTCCTAGTGACGTACAGTAGTGTGCATTATTCATGAGGAGGCCAGCGCTGAATGCGTGTGAAATCAAACAGGCCTGTCTGTGTTCTAGCTCTGCCCCTGTCCACCCACTCGAGCACACCCACGCCCGGCCTGCAGTGTGTGCGCTGGAGTGGATACACACACAGTAAAGGATATGAATATGGTGGGGGAAAGACCAACACGGCCCATGCAATTTGGGCGCCATTGGAGTTCAGGGAGCGTATGATCAGGAGAGTGCGTCTGAATGCCCCCCTTTAGAACCCATGCTGCGTGGAGGCTGGGCCCGAATGTACCACACACACACACACACACACACACACACACAGGCGACACACACATCACACATATGCAGCGAACCCCCTTCACTCTCAATTTAACCAGAAATCGGATGAGCCCTCCCTGCCTCGTCCCTACATACACACACATGCTCTTTTCCTCTCCCACACACACTGACACTAACACCAGATTTCATGGAAGAAAGAGTAGATATAGTTGTGAGCTGATCAATCAGCAGGCGTGAACTGAAGCGGCAAGGCATTAACAATTCACATCCACTCTCAATCCACTCGCCTGAGCAGAAGAGCCCGCAGACGGAATATTTAATGCATGCCGATTTCCCCGCACTGAAAGGCGGCAGTGTCTCACGAGCCGTTCTGGGACGCAGAGCCCTGGCCCCTGCCGTCCAGTTTAGTGACGCTCTGCGTACACACAATTAAAGCATCATTCAGGTGCATCAGTCACACCTCTTTATCCGAAGCTGCCGCTCTGGAAAGGCCGTCCTCAACCTTTCTTTTGCTCCCCTGCTGTGAGTGAGAGTCAGTATGTAAACCAGTGTGGCTCAGTGAGTGACATCTATCTGCAGATTAAACCTGAGGCTCGGCAGAAGTTAGTCATCAAAACAGCTCTATAAATACTACCAAATTAATGGCTATCCATCATCTTAATAACTTTATCCAGTTCAGGGTAATGGTGAGTCCCCCTTACCCTTCATTGGACACTTACTCTACTTTAGCCAAATCCAGGATAGGGTGGCAAAATGTTGCTGGGCACATTCACAATAGTGCAATAGAGTATCCACCTGACTGGTTTTGATTTCTGGAAAGGAAGCAGAAACTCCACAGAAAAGCCCTGCAGACACAGGGAGAACACGGAAACTCCACCCATGTGGGAACTCGAACCCAAATCCGCTGTGATAAAGTGTCTTCCCAAGATGTTGTAGTATAGGAAGTTCACTCTATGGGTAGCAAGCATAGGGCGAGGGTTTGAAGCAGGGCTCAGCAGTGCAAGAGGCTGAACGATTCTTCTGTTTTCTCCCTTTTATTCTCACCAACATTTATATATAACATTTTATCGACGCACATACATGACGACAAATAAAAAACGGAAACATAGGTACGAATTTCTTTTAAACAGAAACTAAAGACTGATGACTGCAAAGTCATATACGTCTTCCTACTGGTCTTTATCAGGCATTGACTCATTCTTAGTGCTCTAGGATGCACTTAAATACTGTTGACTCCTCCCCTGGAATAAACCATTACCTTAATGGGTATATTATTACATCATTTGATGATTTGCAGTTAGTGATAACTTAAATGCAAGTATAGCTTCTCTTTACAAGTACATTCATGTTTTTATCAGAATTAATCTGTATTCATAAACATCATTTTCATCTCCTTTACAGGATGACATCCCCCTTTCCTTTACAACAGGATAGACTCTTCCAAGTAAGTGAAACTCTGTGTCCTAATCATTACTCTTTTGGGTCTAATACCAACATAGTTGTGCACATGGTGATGGGTAAGGTGTACCTTACTTCATCACAACCTCACGCAAATGTACTAACCACCAAACCACCATGCTGCCTGTCAATGGTTCCCAGATAGCAATAAATGAATGGCCCACATCTCTGCACTTCTCTTATAACCCACGTTTGGCCTTGAATAACAGTATTAACTCAGGGTGAGTCTGGTTGCATCAACTCAGCCACAGGTGGTACTGATGTTAGGTGTGTTAACTCTTCTATCACTTTTCTATGCCTACAAAACACTTGCCAGGGCCATAACTGAGCCTTAAGTGCCAAAGTGGAACAGATTAGGTCTAAATGTGTCTGCTATCTGGGTCTGCTAAGCAGGGGAACATGCAACCCTGGGAGACCACATATGTAGCACAGGGGAACAATGGTTCTTAGAAACATAGGACCTATTAGGATATAGGGCCTAGGATGCTTGGAGCACAGATATGCTCTCCTACCTCAACAACACTCAATCTAGCCAAATAACTGTTACCAATACTTAATGAGCTAAGGAGGCAAAGTTGTGACATGAGGATGAGGAGGCTGTGATATGAACAATCAGTGTATGAGAAGGTCATTCTTAGTACACTTTCACTACAGCGACTGTGGAACATTGTACAAAGTTAGTGGTTTCTCTGATACTACCACCACCATGCTTCACTCGGTACTCTATTATCATGTCCTTTTGGACATCAGTCACATCAAGTTCTTTGTTCATGATGATGGTTTAACAATCTGCTACAACTGACTGGTGTGCTCACTTATTTATATATGCAGCACCCAATTTGTGATGTCTGGGCCAAATTCATTCCAAACCAGGGAGTGGTCATAATTTTCTAATAAGATTGTTTCATGAAAAATAACTATATTACTGCAGTACTACCATGATCATCATTACCTGTTTTACATAATTCAATTCCTCCAATGTCTGTTTGGGTGCTATGAGGCCTATATAGTTGAGGAAGGCGTTAACACTAACTCAGGATCAGTTTATATCAACACAACCAGGGGCTTCTTCTGCCCTGCCTGGGGCTTCAGGCTGTGGGTCTGCAATTATATTCTTCTGGGCTCCATCAGGGCCTCCCTCAGGACAACACTGTCACTTTAGTGTGATCAGCAGAGAGCCCAGGAGCAACTGGAGAAAGCAGCCTCACGTGTGAGCTCAGCTGAAAGCCTGTCACGGTCCTCAGCACCAGGGAAAGCCAAATTCATATGGGCATCAATGTTTAAGAAAACAAGTGCTAAGCACCTGAGGGACAGCAGCACAGTGGCCTGACCACAACCCTTCTGTCAACATCAGCAGGGACAGCTGTCACACAAACGTGCTCAGCTACAAGTGTGTGGAGCTTTACGACCAATGGATGGATGGACATAATTGATCTCTGACTTTACGCATACCAGACATGTAATATGTGGCCAAAAGTTTGCGGACACTCTTTCTAATGAATGTGATTCAGCTAATGCAGCTGTACAGATGCCCATAGCTCATCTAGTCCCCATAGAGAAGTTCTGCCACCATGTCTAATGCCAGGCGTGGACTAGAGGAGAATACAGTCCATTCAGTACTTGTGGGATGAGTTGGGGAGTTGTGGTGTGAGGAGATGAGGTGTGGGTGGTGATCATCTCTGGACAGTGAACGAGCAGGTGTCCCAATACTTTTGTCTCTAGTGTATGCACATACAGAGGATGTGTTTAAGTGTACTGGGCCATGTGTGTTGTTTTCACTGAACATGTAATTATGATTTCAAATGCAGGCGGTGCTTTTCTTACATGTTTTTGCATACTTGCCCGTTTCCATCACAGCAGCAATTTTGTATAGTGTTTACAGCAGTGCACCAGACTGTACAGAAGGCCTCTACATGCCGTTAGCATGGGGAGGGTTGTCTGTGATCATGTTTCCTGGGGCAGAAGAAAATCAAAATCAAACACACACCTCACGCTTTTTGGCGCCAGTCAAGGCGGCTGCTTTTGGCTCGGGTGGTTAGGTGGTGGTGGTGGTGGTGGTGGTGGTGGTGGGGTGGGGGTGTTGATGGGGGTTTGCCTAGCGGAAGCGTGTTCACTTGCTCCTGCACTTGGTTAGCGCTGATGCATTGTTGTTAAGCGCCACGGCTTTGCTCGATGACTTGTTGCTCGATGACTTGTGAAGCTGACATAATCTCGCTTTTCACTGTTATATATCTGTTATTTCTCTGCCTCTCTCTCTCTATTTCACTCTCTCTCCACTCACCTTGATCCCGTCGCCCGCCCGGGGCTGCCCCGAGGCCCCCTCGTTCGGCTGCGCGCGAACGGAGCTCGGCTGCCGTTTTTCATCCCCGACAATGAAAGGAGCTTTCAGCAAGGCTGGTTCCAATTCATCTGTGATAAATGAGACGATAAGGCAATCAGAGCACACCATGACACACACTGTGCAGTTAGTTAGGCACACTTCGAGCCCATTCAGGTGTGCCGGTGCGTCCTGCCGTCGGGGGGGCCCTCTATATATACGTCCCCCGGTCCTGACGGTGCATGGCTACTGCTCCTGCTGGAGCTCAGAGAGAAGCTTGCTTGGTTAAAACTTATTGGTGCTGGTCAGGTAGAACTGCTCGACTGGACTATGCAGATTCTTTCGGACTTGCTGGGCAGATGTTGGCGTTCTGACGGATGTTTGCTTTTGCAGAGGTCAAAAGCTTCATGAAGTGGACCCCACCCCACCCCACTGCTCCCCCTCAAGTGGGAGTCCATGTATGGGAGGGGGCCTGAGACAGGTACGTGGATTGAAAAGTACTGATAGATCTATGATGTTTGAAGCTTTTAGTGTTCCTTGTGCTCTCGTATGCTTTTCTGAGAGCCAGACCAGGCTCACTGGAGGAGATTATTTATCCCCCGGATGGAAATGAAATGCATTTCAGATTAGCTTCATCAGCTATTCAGCCCCTCCCCTGGCATCTAGCAGAGCGGCATATATTACTTCACACCAGAGCAGCTTTTGGAGTCGTCCGGCAAAATGTTAACACATTGGGGTTGTTGTGGTCACATGGTTCACCATGGCCTGTTATAATGGCACAGCTTCAGCATTGCTATCTTTTCTCTTCCTACAGTCAATTAAAATGTCAACATCATACAGAGTGTTGTATTTTATTATAACTTATAATTGTCATTCAACAACCTGTATATGGACTTTAATGTCGCCAGACTCACATCTTCTCCATCATATCTGTGTGTGAGTGTGTGTAACGTTGTGTAAGCATATGCGTGTCTGAGAAAGGAGTTAACACTTTTGGTGTTGTGCTGTCCTCTCGCATTAACGTTTCCATTCAGATGCAGTGTGGGCTGTGTGTGTGTGGTAGTGTGTGTGTGTGTGTGGGGGGGGGTACAGACAGAATGGTATTGTGTTGGCTTCTTGTCAGTGTTTAGGCACAAACAGGTCTGATGTGGGGGAGGTGTGAAAGGGCGCTGGCCCGCATGCTGAATGGAGGGGCGACTTCAGCACCTCTCTCAGCCCACCAGCTTGTCACTCAGATGGGGAGAGCGAGCGAACGAGAGAGAGAGGGAATGTTTTGCTTGTCAACAGATGGACAGATGTGTTTTGACAAATGTCTGACAGTTGATTCGTGCAATCTGTTGGCATTTAACAGGCAATTATGTGCATTTGCTTTGTATTATTTTAATGTTTATTCCAAGCTTGCTGTCCAGAGTGATGGAAAACATCCAAACTTACTCTTCGGATATTACAGCGAAGAAGAGAATAGCAAATCACACACACATACATATGCACGGATGCACACGTGCGCACGTGAGCCGCCAGAATGCGGAAAATTGTAAAAACTTTCCTTTGTGCAATTGTGGAAGCATGCTTCACTTTCCTCAATTTTACGCTTAATTACAAAGGTTTTTCTCTTTTTTTTGACTGAGAGAACTCCTTCTTTAAGTATGTGGACGGTGCTGGATTGACAGCATTAGTGCTTCTTAAAACTGTAAAACACCCTCTAAATGATTTGTGCAGTCTGATGCCATTTAACAGGGAATTCTATGCATTTCTTTTTATGATTTTAATGTTTATTCCAAGCTTGCTGTCTAAAATGGACTGAACATGTCCAACCTTACTACATTATTGCAAAATAAAGAAGGAATTACAAAACATGCACATTTCTCTATATACACAGATGCACACGCATGCACGTGAGCTCCCTAAATGCTGAAACCTGTAAAAAAACTTTTAGTGCTGTTTTTTAATGAAATCCTCAGTGAAGTAAGTTGACGGTGCTGGATTGACAGCATTAGTGCATCTTAAAACCTCTTTTAGCCTCTAAATGATTTATTCAATCTGTTAACATTTAACAGGCAATAATGTGTATTTGTATTAGTTTAATGTTTATTCAAAGCTTGCATTCCAGAGTGTCTAGAACTGAGCAAAAACATCCAAACTTACCACCTAACCATTACAGCAAAGCAGAGAAAGGATTGCAAAGCATGCACATGTGAGCTGCAACCTTTAAAACTTTCCCTTAGTACTGTCCTTTGTGCAGTTATGGCAGGGTGCTTCAATTTTCTCACATTTCTACCTAATTAGAAAGTTTTTTTTGAGTAAACTCCTTTGTAAAGTATGTGGACGATGCTGGATTGACAACATTAGTATGTCTTAAAACCTCTTTCAGCCTCTAAATGATTTGTATAACCTGATGGCATTTCACAGGCACTTTTATGCATTCCTTTGTCTTATTTTAATGTTTATTCCAAGCTTAATGTCTAAAACAGACTGAAAATGTCCAAACTTACTGTCCACACATTATAGCAAAGAAGAGGAATGACAAAACATGCACATTTGTCTATATGTACAGATGCACACACGTGAGTGGCCAAAATGCTGAATCTTTTTTTAAAAATCTTCCTTTAATAAAGTCCCTTTTGCAATTACAGCTTCACTTTCCTCACTTTTCTGCCTAATTAGAAAGTTTTTTTTTAATGAAATCCTCCGTGAAGTATGTTGATGGTGCTGGATTGACAGCATTAGTGCGTCTTAAAACCTCTTACAGCTTCTAAATGATTTGTGCAGTCTGTTAGCATTTAACAGGCAATAATGTGTATTTCTTTGTATTATTTGAACGTTTATTCCAAGCTTGCATTCTAAAGTGTTTGAATGGACGAAAAAACACCCAAACTTACCATCTACCCATTACAGCAAAGCAGAGAAGGGATTGCTAAGTGTGCACACACTTGCCTATACGCATGGATGCACACACATGCACGTGAGCCGCAAAAACGCAGAAACCTGTAAAAACTTTCCTTTAATACTGTCCTTTGTGCAATTACAGCAGTGCGCTTCACTTTCCTCACTTTTAAGCCTAATTAGAAAGTTTTTTTGAGCGAACTCCTTCGTTAAGTATGTCGACGGTGCTGGATTGACAGCATTAGTGCGTCTTAAAACCTCTTTCAGCCTCTAAGTGCCCTAACCTGCGGAAAAGTCCCTGTGTCGATTTAATGAAGTGAAAATTGCATTCTCCTCTCCGCTTGATATGAAAATGGAATTTGCGATCATGAAATATACACAGTTGTCACTTCTTAAAAAGGTGTCAGCAATTTGCTTCACTGAGTAAGGTGAATATTAGCTGTGACAGGAGAAGAAGAAAAGGTTTAGAGAGAAAGAAGAGGAGGAAGAAAAAAAAGTGTGATGCGTGTGATCAATGAAAGACTTCATTGCTTTGCGCTTCACTGCCTTTATAATAAGAGCCTGTATAGATCTGGGTCTCTGGAGCTCCAGAGCCAGAGATGCCTGTGTTGGGGACATGGGACAACACTGCCACCTAGAGACAGGTTCCTGGACCTGGGAGCTCCACTTCTAGATGCAGTGTGTATGTGTAGGGGTGACAGCTGCTCTCATTCTCACCTATTTTTCACCCCTGTGTGGACCGGCAGACATTTGGATGCTGCTCTTTTCGCGGCGGCAGTGCTTTGGAGGTTTCATCCCAACATTGAAGGAAAAAGGAAAAGCAGGAAGCACAGGCCGGGTCCTGACAACAGCACCGAGCCACTGCGGCCTTCCTCTCTCACACAGCAGCAGAGCAAATTACATGGTTTCAGGCAGCCAATTATACACCAGTGATTTAACAAGACAGCAAACAGAAAAAGGCCAACATGATCAAATTTACAATAGTGGGCAGAACTGCTCACCTGCAGTGGCCAGGAACACTTTAGTTTACTGTTAGACTGTGTTTACTTCAAGGCAAGGCCAGTTTATTTATACATAGTAAACTTCACACTCTACGGTCATTCAAAGCGCTTTACAGATTAAGAAATACAGATTATCAGCATGAAAATAAAAAAGAAGAATGGAAAAAAGATGCATGATGGAAACAATAGATAAAAAATTGCAATAAACTAAGATAATAGTGCTGTTACAGAATAAACATGCAAAGAAAATCATGTTTCTGTGCTCAAATAGAAAGGTTTTCATAATATGAGAAAAGCCATTAGCACACAGTCAGAGGCCCAAAATGTGTGCAGCTCTTTATTACAGAGGTCCAGTTTTTAAGCATCAGACAAACTTCAGATAGTAAACATCTCACTCATATCAGGAGTGTTTCCTAAATCATTAAAACCTGTGGTAAAGCCTTCACTAAATAAAGAAAAATATAAAAACTACTCAGATTAGTAATTACAATTAATTACAAAATACACTGTTCATTGGTAAATTACTGAGAAAATCATCAACACACAACTTGATTTCTCTCCTTAAATGTATCTCTAGACAAATTCCTGGGTTCTCACTATAACCATAGTACTGAAACTACCCTAATAAAGGTTATTAATGACATTTGCTCAAATACAGAGTGTGGAAATATATATCTTCTAATACAAAAGTGCCTCAAAAGTGAAAATGTATTTGATTTGTTTTGTATTTATTTAACCTCTTAAATTCCACAGCACCTATTTCCCACATTCTTTTCGTCTTTTCTAAGATCCACACAAGAGTCATTTGAAAACTGAAACTTGTTCATTTCTTACTATTTTGAGCTGCTGATTTCAAATTCTGCTTCAGATAATCCATGCGTCATATATTCAGCTGGATAAGGATTTGAAGAGCCATTGATGAAATACATTTAAGCATTGATTTTAGGTTGCAAACCTTTACTGATGTTTGAAAAATAGTCCTAAACCCAGAATCCACAAGCTCTGCTAGTCCTCTACAGTGTACATGAACTTGAAATGCCACTAACATTTTAATGTATTATTTCTCACTCATACCTCATTAAAACAAAAGGAGAAAACTTTACTGTATTATCCATCTCACACATCTGGCTGTGAGTAAAGGCTGTGTTTAATTGTAAAGTTTTTTGTCTAGTGCATTAACTGAATGAAAAATATACAGCTTCTGGCATTCAGAACTGGCCTGAATCTGGGCCGTCATTCATCGCTGCATGTGAGCCAGGTCTGTATGCTGGATGAGGCCCATGTTTGGGCTGTATCAGCATGTTAGCTTAGTTTATCTGCATATGTGTATCTATAGTTGACATACGTGTCCAAAAAGTGTGTTTTTGTTTGAGTGCTAAACAAATAAAACATCATGAGGCTTTAGATTTGTACCAGAAGAGGGCATTCTTCAGCAGGACAGAAACAGAGCGCTCAGATCTATTTGTTTTAGGATTTATTCAAGATTGCAACTTTTTTGTATTATTATTATAACTGAATTGGTGACATGTGGATTATTTGCAGTAGAATGCAGCTTTCAATGCCCAAAAAATTATTGTGAAAAAGTTTATTTCTGTCATAATTATTTTTTTTTACATACACACAGTGACATATTTTAAGCATTTTATTTATTTTAATGTTGATAAGTATGGCTTGTAGCTCATAAAAATCAGAATCTCAAATTATTTGAATTGTTTAGTATTCTAAGTAAGCATTTAGTAAGTATTACATTTTTAATTTTTACTTTCTCATAGTGTTTTACATTTTTGATAAACATTAGTAATATAACATTAACAGATTGAATACACTCAAATACAGGAAACATACATTACCGTGTACATATACAGTAATATCATTCTTGTCTAATGTATGTATACAATAATATATAAAATATTATGTCACAGTTTTAGTGAAATATACCAAAATCTTTTCTTAAAAGTTTGTTATATTTTAAAGAGATTTGTATATTTCATGTATGTGACGTGTACATCATCTCCACATTCATAAAAATGACATCAACCAGTTTTACTTTCAGCAATAATTTTGTGATGAACATATTTGACTCGTATACCGTAAGTTGCATCACTTGTTGTAGTGTATTTATTATAAATCTAAAAGTGTTGAACATTAAGAATTAAACATGCAGAGTCCTTTTGACAATGTATTTTAAGAACTCATATCAGAGCAAAGACCAAAAACAAAAAGCACATGGTTAATTTTAACTTGCAGCTCTAAATAGTGAGAAATAAAGAGATTGAGTAGAAAGATGAGGGATTCAGCTTTCAGATGACTCCTCCCTTTTGTGTGGATCTTAGAAAAGAAGAAAGTCATGAAGCTCTGAATGGGAGGAGTAGGAGTAGAAATCTTGCACAAAAATCTTGCAATGATGCAGACTATTTTCTTCAATTGGCAAGGTGATGCAACTCTATAATGTTGCAGTGTTGTTATATGATAAACGGCTTTGGATAAGGATTCAAAAAGATTAACTGATAAAGATGGTGATGGGGACTGGCCGGACAGCAGGCCAGACTGGACACTGAGCTTAGGGATGCAGAGATTCGCGGCAGGTGCTCTGGCCACATAATGACAGGAAGTGTTCATCCAGCCATCCATCAACAGAAGGCCCGCTCATTCCCCCCCTCAGCCCCTTTGGCCCCCCGGCCCAGCTGCACCTTCCCCAGCCCAGGTGAGTAGGGTGGGCACAGGGCCGGGCATTCAGGCCTCTGACCTCCAGAAAACCTGCTGCCCACACAGGGATCAAAGCCCAGGCTGGCCAGCAGGCCTCTTTGAAGGGAGGTGCAGCGGCATGAGGCTCACTGTGGGGGGCTCCGGGGGGCACTGATGAGGTTGTAGTATGAGTGTGGGAACCAGGTGAAGTTTCTGAGTGTTTGTGTGTGTAAAGATCAAACATAACTGCTTGAAAGTGGTTATACACTGTAAAATGGACTTCATGTGGTAATGATCAGTTTAACCCTTTAATCTCAAGGCTTTTTTCCATTCTGAGGCTTATTATTCAGTAATTACATGAAAAACAACACAAACTGGCTCAGTTATAGCAGCAAGGAATCAATTCTTAATTATAAACTTGAGTAAAAGTAAAATCCAACAAACGCTAAACCCTTTAGGCTGTTTTTCTACTTCTATACTGTATGAAAAAGTCAAATTACATGTTTTGTGGATGTGCTAATTGAAAACTATGTATATGTATATGTATATATTTATACAAAGACACACACACACACACACACACACACGTTTGCATGTTTTATTAATTTTCTCCAGTTAAGGAATTAAACAGCTACTATGTTAACTTATCTGAAAATCATTAAAGAGTGTCTTTTTAATACAACAGTACTACATATTATGAAATGCAGAAAAGAGCATTCAATCAACAGAATACAGGCAAAAATAAAACATATTATAAAAATAAAACCTAATATTGTAATAATTAAATAATAATATATGTTTTGGTTTATAATTAAAAAAAAAAAATATTTAATTCATTACTGTAAAGTGACATATTTAAGAACTTTTTGGATTTGAACAGTGGATTATAGCTCATGAACATCAGAATCTCAGAATAGTTTGGATTTTGAGTAAGTTACAATTCAAATAGTGTTAGTATTAAAACAAAAACGGCTTGAAATATGTCACTTTACATGTAAAGATTATAGATGATGTGACACTTTACCTTTTTGGAGATTCACTAGTAATATTAACATTAATATGATGTGAATACACTTGTGTACAATAACATAGATGATATTATAATGTATGTATACAATAATATACATGATTTTATAATTTTATGTATACAATAATATACATTAAATTATAATAGCACAGTGTTAGGGGAAAATTTATTAAATTATTATTTTTTTAAGTTTGCTTGCACTGTTAAGATAGATTTGTGCATTTCATGTTTGTTATGTATGAACATCTCCACATTAGTATAAAAGGACAGCACAGTTTTACTCTCAACAGTAATTTTGTTAGTGATATATTTTATATTCTTGTATTGTATATTTCTATTCTTATGACACATTTTGTGGATGAGAGCATTAATCCTGTAGCTCTAGTAACATTATGGGATCCATGGAGGTCATATTAGAAAAAAGAACAAAGTTCAGATCTTAATCTTCAGAGTTTTTAGTGTTTTTTGAGGTTTGCAAAGTTCACTGAGGCAGAGAATACTGATGCCAAATTGTTCAGCTAGAAGATCTTTCATTCTAGCTGCTGAGATGGTTGTTAATGATATTTCTGCTGGGCTGGTTCTGCAGTGGTATGGAGACAATTCTCATGTTTGCATCATTCTGTGTCTATTGGACAGATAATCTCAATTTCACTACTACTAGCTACTAGCTACTGTGGCTGAATGCAGTCAAATCATTACAAGAACATTTGAACTGAAATGAACAGGTGTCTCAAAGGCATCCAAATACTGCACCTTAATTTTTGTATCTATTTTAATTGACCTCTTAGTGGCTGTATGGATGAATGAATGAATGTTACACTTATATAGCGCATTTCTCAAACCCAAGGATGCTTTACAATCAACACACTCAATTTACACACACTCAGGCACACACACCATGTATGTGTATATACAGTATATATTGTCATAGGACATGTGCTCGTCAGGTCCTTTTAGCTTTTTAGCTCTCTCTCTTTCTCACTCTCTCTCACTCTCTCAGACACACTCTGTTCTCACTCTCTCTATTGCACTCTCACACACTCTCTCACACTATCACACTATCTCTCTCACTGTCTCTCTATTGCACTCTCACTCTCTCTCACTTTCTCACTCTCACTCTCTTTCACACACACACACACACACACACACTCTCTATCGCACTCTCTTACTGTCTCTCTCTCTCACACACTCTCTATCGCACTCTCTCTTGCACTCTGTCTCCCACTCTCTATCTCACAGTCTCTCTCTCACACACACTCTCTCTCACTCTCTCTCTCTCTCACTCTCTCACACACTCCCTCTCTCATCAAATCAAATATGCTTTATTGACATGACAGGATATGAGACCAATGTTTCCAAAGCTTTATTACAAAGTATTATACAATACATGTAAATGTTGAACAAACAAACAAAATTAAAAATAAGACAAATAAAGTAATTCCTAAAGATCCATCCATCCATTATCACACCCGCTTAATTCTTATCAGGGTCGTGGTTAGTTCAGTCCATCGCTGGGTGCATACATGCACACATATACCTACACACATACACAGACAATTTAGAGTACCCAATCCACATCACCTCCATGTCTTTGGACTGTGGGAGGAAACCGGAGACTCTGGAGGAAACCCACGCAGACACGGGGAGAACATGGAAACTCTGCCCAGATGGGGACTCAAACCCAAGGCCTCAGCGCTGAGAGCTAAACATAATTCCTAAAGATGATTAGTTAAAACAGAGCTATAATGAATGAGTATAATAATACAGTACAAAATGAACATGGGCATTTAACAAAAACATTATTAATGTGTATAATAAATAGTATAGAAGCTGACTATGAATAATTAAGGAGTATATTTGAATATCAGGAATCAGGAAGGTTAATTGTTTTACTGGAGATGTTAAGTTACTTGTTACTTGTGACTATGGCAGTTTAAAATAAATAGTCCAGCTAGATATATTGTCTCTTCATGTTCCCCCAGTAAAATCTTCATTTTCTCAGTGTGGCTCAGTGTGAGTTAGGCTGGGATTCTGTAGGTAAATTTGGTATGAACGAGTCTCTGATGGAACTGTATTTTGAACAGTAAAGAATGAAGTGATTCTCAGTTTCTATCTCTCCTGACAGTGTCTGCAGATCCTGTCCTCTCTGTTTGTATGGCTTTCTTGGTGTCATCCTGTTTCAATGGCCAGTTTGTGGTCACTCACTCTGTATTTTGTTTAAGGTTTAAGGTTTACCTTTGTTTTTTCTCATTAATTTGAATGACATAATTGGCTAAACTGTATTTTTGATGGAGTGTTCTGTAACATTCCAGTTTATGTTTGGGTGTAATTTGGTTTATCCAGTAAAAGATATAATCTGCCTTAATATATTCTGTAATTTCTCTGAGTTTGGTGAGTTGGTTTAATGGGTCATGTTGTGAAGGCTTTATAGTGAAGGAAGTCTAGATTTTGTTCACTGAGTCAAGTGGTACCAGAATTTACAGCATCTTTTCTCGATATCTAGACTGAGTGTCAAGTAAATTTTTTTTATATAGCGCTTTTTACAACTGATGTCACAAAGCAGCTTTACAGGGTTAGTAATAACAAACACCAAATCCCCAGTGAGCAAGCCAACGGTGACAGTGGCAAGGAAAAACTCCCTCAGAGTTGGAGGAAGAAACCTTTGGAGGAACCGTACTCACATGGGGGGCCCATGTTTTTGCTTTATTATGGGGAGCTGGGAGATAATCAAAGAGTTTCACTCGGAAAGAAACTCAAACCGAAATAAGCAACTTCACGTTCAAAAACACGCCCAAAAACTGCAACCCGTGACTCATGAGATTTGCAAGCAACTTTAGAAAAAATGTAATAAGCAGACTTGGCAACACTGGTTGCGGGTGTATCTAGTTGTGTTTGGGTGTTTTTATGTTCTGCATATTACTGTTATGTTCTGCATTTTCACACAGCGATATAAAATATGTTCTCCAGATATTGCCATTTTGAAATGGTATGTTTTCTTTATCTTTAGTTTTCTTTAATGATTTACACATTTCACAGAATGTGTTTACATTAATTGTGTTTTCAGTTTCTGATAATCAAGAGGACATGTTTGGTCTTTTTGTTATGTAATTTTTTTTGTACTGTCTCAGTGTTGAATATTTTAGGCGAAGTTCCTGGTTTTGGTGTTTCTGGTTTGAGAGAGGATTCTAAGGATTTTTATAGATGTTGTGCATTCTCTGTCAAACCATTTTCTTTGTTATGCTTATTGGAATTTGTTCTGTTAAAGATCTGAAATATTTGCCAGAATAAAAAATATATAAATTTTTTTGGTTATCATGTCAATATTTTGGCCATAAGTTGGGTCGAGAAATAAATCCAACATTCAATTGATTTCTTTACTTTTTAGAGCTACTTCAAATTTGGCAGTGCTGCTGTTTGTCCATGTGAAAGTTTTTGGTAAATTAAACAGATTGTTCTCTTCATCTTTGATTAAGTATGGCTCTTTATGTTTCTTTAGATACAGTGTTATAAAGCAGTGGTCTGACGGGGCAGTTGAAATTCTAATATAAATGCTTTAATGCGATTTCTTCCTGAAGCTCTTGAAAGCAGTCTTTTGTAATAGGGGGAATTAGAAGATGGAATATAAATTGCACAGAGATATATATTTTATGAGTGTTCATAATAATACTGTCAATGGAAAACTAAATCGTTATTGTACCAAACTAAAATAGCTCCTGATTCTCTGCCGCTCTTTGCATGGAGATGTTTTACTGAGACAGTGATAAGTTCTCTGAAGTTATTTGGACAGCATGTGGATAGATCTTTGATACACCATGTTTCAATCAGAATGACAATATCCATGTTCCTGATACTGTGTAGAAAATCATGGTCTGTGCTTTTAAATCCAAATCTTGAGGAGCACAGGCTTCCAGCTGCTATTCCAAATGGATATTAATCTCTGTATTTACCTTTTAGGTTGTTGTCGGTATATTTGTTGTATTAACATACACTTACTAACATTTTTTAAATGCTTTAAACATTTTATGTTTACATTTGTGTGTTTAGCTATATCATTTAGAATGTCATTTATATGCGCAAACACATATATATTTGCACACAGATATTATGATGACCTACAGGTTATCATACCTGTGATCAGTTTAGGGCAGTTCATCAGTTTTGAGCAGATGAGTGCCAGCATGATTTGGTTGCATGTGTTCTGTTCTGCTGTTGGTTTTGAAGTCACTGCAGCATAAGTTGAAGTTGTGGCTTGGAAGTGGAGTGAGATACAGACTGATAGACTGGTGTAGGATGCATCTCTGTGTTATCTCTGTGGAAGAACTGAGCACACTGTGTTTGTGTGTCTAGTGATGGTCGGAGCTGTATGTAGTTCTGTACTGTTATCCAGTTTCTTTGCAGACTGTCGGTTAAAATAAGTGTCCTGTTGGACTTCCAGTGTTCATTTCATTGGTTTAGTTGTTTGAATATGTTGATATTGGGTGGTTTTAATGGTCTTGTAAGTTGTTCTGTTCATAGAGGTGTCTTTTAAGCTTCTTGGAAAGATTCATTCTCTTCTCTCTCTCTCTCTCTCTCTCTCTCTCTCTCTCTCTCTCTCTCTCGCTCTCTCTCTCTCTCCCTGTCTATCTAGCTTTCTATCTTTGTCTCTTCTATCTATCTATCTGTCTGTCTGTCTGGAAATTAAATAAGTATAATAAAACATTAAAACTCAAATCCCACCCTCTTCATTTCTCTCTCTCTCTCTCTCTCTCTGATGGAGGTGGTATGGTAGAGCCGTGTTTGCTGCTGTATCTGTGGTTCTGTGCTGAAATGTCACTGAACACAGGACATGTGGAGTAGCTGAATATTCCCCCGTGTCTAAAGAGATCAGAGTGTGTGTGGTGGGGTGTGTGCGGCTTTGGGTAGCTGTGACTGGGTGGATCTGTGACTGGGCGCTGAGGGGGCACTACCTCACTGTGGGGTGTTTGTTGGGATATTAGTGCATAATGTTATTGCAGAAGGTAATGCAGAGTGGATGTTTGACTACTGCTGGGTCAAATCCCTGAGGGTCTTGACTTGTAGTTCTTATATTGTGATATTATGATGGCATCATTACCTTTATGAGGGGATTTGTTCTAATTCTGGGAATATTTTGAAAATGATGCGTGATTAAGCTCCACTGTATTTTTTTAATGATCTGTCTGAACCTGTACACACAAATCTTAGTGTTTTTATACAGAAACTATATGAAATCAATAAACAATGTTGATTTTTGTTTTTGTAAAAGAGCCATTTAAATTATAGCAAAATGTGTTTTATGATTAGTATAATAAAACACACTTACAATTGACTGCTGAACCCTAAACATGTACTAGGTTTTAGATTTTCACTCCCAGAAATCATTTATTTCTGAAGGGATATTATGTAGGTTCATCTTACAACTAGGGCTGCAGCTATCGATTATTTTAGTAATCGAGTGCTCTACTCAAAAATCGATTTGATTAATCAAGTAATTGCATAAACATATTTGCTTTGTTAAAGTGCAATAAAAAATACACAAGAGAAAACAAGACATTTCACTTAATAATGAATGACCAATTGATTTCTTTTTTCAGATTATATATATAAGATTATATTTTTAAATTCACAACATACATTTTCCAAATTACAAACACAAATAGAAATAAATAAAACAAAATAGAAATAATTACCACAAGTAAAAAAACTAATTACTTTCAACTTAAGATTTCTTGTAAGTATCAAAAATATAGGGCAATAATCAATAAAAAGGCATAAACATTGGGTTTATGTTGTGCATCTTAGGTTCTGAACAGTTTCACACATTTCTGCTGTGAGTGGTTTAAACCAATAGCTCCAGGAGAATCAAGGAAAAGGCCTCCGCGTGTGTGTTTGTGTTCTTTTTAAAGGAGCATTTGACTGCAAAGCAGAAACGTGAGCATGTCAATATGCTCAGGACTTAGGCTTGCCCTCTTTTTTGAAGCAATGTTACCTGAAGCTGAAAACAGACGCTCTGATGGCATGGATGTAGCTGGAATACACAGCAGAGACCTTGCCAGTTTTGCCAGTGTTGGATAGCGCGCTGCATTATCTTCCTAATGCCGTTTTCTTCTCGCACATTGTCGCTCTTTTCCCTCGTCACTTCCATATTCCCACTTCTCAACTAAAAATCTCTGTGCCACCTCCTCCTTCCTGTGTGTGGGTGACATAAGCGTGGTGTGCCACATTAAAAGTCGTCAGTGCAAAATTCGGTGCTCTGAGTTTTAAAATTAAATAAACGATTACTTGAGGCACAGAAAATTACTCAATGATTTTTATGTAATCGAGTAACTTGAACTACTCGAGTAATCGTTTCACCCCTACTTACAATTCCACCAGAGGGCGCTTTCAGCAGGACAGAGCTCAGTACTATTTGTTTGGGACTTAAACATCAGCAAAAATCCACACTTACCCAAAGCGTATATGCTATATAAAATAGTTATGATTATATTTTAGATATAATATTTCAGTAACTTTAAGGATACATTACATTATATTCTTTCTTTTTTTTTTTTTTTTTTTTTTTTGC
>BRDA01071528.1:0-25793 GCA_036984385.1 Crenuchus spilurus | reverse complement strand
TCTGGTGGTCCAGGTGATGTGGATGACGCCAGTTAAGGAAGACGAGGCCTCACCCAAAAGGACGCCAACTGTGGTCTGGACGACGAGTGAATGTAGATGATGACTCCGGAGCAGAAGGAATTGACCGCAGTAGGTGTAGTGGACCTGGTGGTCTGTTGCGGACTGCAGGAGAATTCAGCCATCAAATACCTTCAGTGTCCATTTCGTCAGAAAAGAGAGAAGAAAACAAACAGCAAACAGAAACAATTAGGCTGAGTGCAAAAGAAAACATATGTGAATATTTGCATTGAGATGGCATCCGGTCGAGCTGGCTGGAAGGAAGGAAACCAGAAAGAACAGAAATTAGAGCATCATCAGACCAGACAGGTATCCATCCATATCGCCATCATCAACCTCCAGCATGTTGGCACAACATCATGGAGTGTCTGAGATTTCCACAATTCCCCATGTTCATGAAGTCCTGTAACGACAGTAACTGGAAAGGAGAGGTTAATTACAAAGAGTTAAACTGAACAGGTGGGTTTTGAGTCTTGATTTAAAGTAGAGACTGTGTCTGCATCCCGAACACTAGCTGGAAGATTATTCCACAATCATGGGGCTATATAGGAGAAGGCTTTTCCCCTGGATGACGCCTTATGAATTCTCGGAACTAGTAAGAGACCGGCACCCTGGGAAATGATTAAATGATTTTGTAATCAATACTGGAAGCCAATGGCGGGTTGATAAGACTGGACTAATGTTTTCGAATTTCCTGGTTTCCTGCAGCATTTTGAATTAACTGGAGTTTATTCAAGTTTTTTTTCTTTTGATTTTCCTGGCAGATGTCATCTCACTTTAGAAAATTAAGATTTTTAGCCACTGTTACTAGCTGTATTTATTCTTTTAGGCACTAGGAACCTTCACAAATCACAAACCAACAAATATTCAAGCTTTTAAAGTGTCACTTAATAACCTATTTGGTCTGGTTGAAAGATCTTGCCCTCTATATGCTATCTGAGAGAGAGAGTTATGTGGAGCAAAAAGAAATTTAAACAAATAAGAATAATAATGCAGACTTATTAAAAGAGTGATTAGAGTCACAGTTACATGTGCAAATTAACTGTGATCATATTCTCATGCGACTCAGACATTTGTTTGTAAAACCCTACAACCCCCAGAAACTCACTCCTGTAGTCATTTTAATGCCGTCTGGAAGCAGGAGGTCAAACACTACAATGTTAAAACCAGACGCCCCACTGATAAACTAATGTAATCCCAACATGGCTTCAGTCAACCACAGCAGAATAAAACACATTGTGCATTTTAAATCATTCTTAAATCATGATCAGGGACATTTGTGTACAAAAACTGGCTTTATTATCACAGTTTAAGCTTAATCTTATCTGGAAACTTCCAATCACTGATTCAGAGAGAAACTGTGCTGTAGGCATCTCGCAGACATGCTGCATCATTAAAGTGTAGCGGCACATTAGATCATATAATTGCTCATCATTACCTGCAGACATAAACAGTGGAATAGCAGCTGGGAGACCTCTCAGAAAGTCACCACTGTGTAGCAGCATAAATGCTCATGTGATTACACTGATTACAAAATAAAAGTGCACCGGATACTATTTGGTATGAATGTTGTTTCTAATATCTGAGTTATTTACAATTATTAGTAGAGACCTGATGCTGTGTACGAATAGCAGTCCATGGCTTCTGACATCCTTGAAGTTTCCACAGTCATATTAGCTGGAATCAGAGGTTCAGTGTCTGCATGAAGTTTAGAAATCACACTAAAAAGTACTAGGATTATTTTTATTGGTTTCAATCAGTGATGACATCACTTGGTTTACTGCATGTATAAATAAGTGAGCACACCAGTCAGTTGTAGCAGAGTGTAAAACCATCATCATGGACAAAGGACGTGATGTGACTGATGTCCAAAAGGACATGATAATAGGGTACCAAGTGAAGCATGGAGGTGGTAGTATTTCAGAAACCAGTAACTTCTAGAGATGCTGTAGTGAAGTGTACTGACAATGGACTATTCGTACATTAAGCCTCCCAACATAATGACAGTGGTTCCTCATGGAGGGGAACAATGACTCGATGGTGAGTGGTACATAGCAATCAACACTACAGTAGACTAGTTAACCTTTCCAATGCACAGGAGAGTGTAATGTTGCATAATGTCATACATCAAACCAGAAAACAGGACTCATTACATTTGCTTATCAGAGATGCCTTTAAAGGCAGTATCACTAATAGCGATATGATCTCAAAAGTAGTGTGTTATTATTGTTTTAATCAATGTCAGTGTCTAGTAACCTCAGTGTTGAACCTCTTCCATCCTGGCAGCATTAAAATGGTTGCAGGAGTGAGTTTCTGAGGGTTTATCTGAGACGCTCTGTATTGAAGAGAACTCTTGGTTGGTAAGACATTAGAGGCTGTGCTGATGAAGTGCAAAATGAATGATCTCATATGGAGCTTTAGTGCAAAACTGTCATTTTTAAACTCTTGATCTTCTTAATATGCACTAATGCACAAAACAGAACTACATAAAACAAATCAGCATGGCTATTATGTTTTCACACGTTTTTAGACACAAGTTTTAAGGCTTTAAAATGGAGCTTTGGCTCTGCTCAGACTGTTAGCCGCACGCTAACCAAACAGTGCTCAGTAGCCAAAATGCAAAACATTTTACTGCAGAAAACTGGGATGGATTAGAAAAACACAGCAATAGTGGCTAGTTTTCATAAATCATTTTATGTTTTATGTTTGTAAACTTTTTTAAATTAATAAAATGTTGAGCATAAAAAACTAGTAAACATATAATCAATATTTAGTGCCATTCAGTGCCAAACAGAACTCACAGCGTCCTCTAGTGTTTAACTTCACTTTCTGATATAATGTGTTGAACAGGGAGGGGACAATATCTCACATTTATTATGGATTTTAGTTTCTTTTACCTCCACATGATTCTCTCAGGTAGAGTATGGAGTAGAAGATTTACCAATTCAGACAAAGTAGATTATTTAATGGCTCTTTTAAAGCTTGCCTATTTTTTAGTTTGTGATTTGGTTGCTTGTTCTGCACATTAAAAGACTAAATCCTTTGACTAGCAGCAGCCAAAAATTCTTATTTTCAAACACAAAACGACATCTGCTTGGAAAATCATTGAGATTAGTATCAGACAGGACTTAAATGATGAGATGGGCTAAAAAACAGTAGATAATTCAGTCATAGGAGGAGAAGAAAAACAGACATGGTGGACCAGATGGGAATAAAATCACAGAGGAGCTCCTGCAGAAGCAGAAAGACTCCATGTAATTTCAATCCAATCTGAATAGGGCTTTTGACCAATAAAGTACCAGATATTACTCCGCATATGCAATTTACATCGGTTGTGGCCAATTTTGGTAGCTCCTGCAGGCATAGTGAGTTTATCATTGAATACATACACACACACACACACACACACACACAGGACATGAAACGTTTTTGCTGAAAACGGAATACTGTTCTTCATTTCTGTAAATTATTATAAAATAAACTAGCAATTAGTAACTAAACTATTTCTCAAAATAAGTCTTGTAGTTAGTCAGGAATGAATGTCTTAATTTTAATAAGTTGTTTTGACATCATTAGATATAATAACATAAATTTAATTGATTATTCTTTGATTATTTATTCATTAAATTAATTGTTGATTATTCTATATTTGTATATAAAACAAATGATAGAAAAATTACACAACACTTAATTTATGAAGATGTATGTATGATACATTACTAATATTTACTATAATTAAAAACATGAAACAAAAGGATGTTAATGTCTAAACTGAATGACGTACTGTAAGCCACATGGATGTTTTGTGTGTTTAATGTGAGTGTCATTGGCTACAGACACTAAAACACCACATTTCTTTTGGTAAATGCGGAGCACAATCACAACTTAAGCTAACACACACAACACAAGCCAATACAAACAAAAAACAACCTAAAACAACAAAACACAAGCCAACACAATACAAGTGAACACAAAAACACAACACAAGCTAACACAATACATGATAACAAACACAACATAAGCTCAACACAACACATGCTAACACAAACACACAACACAAGCTAACACAAACACACAACTTAAGCTAACACAAACACACAACTTAAGCTAACACACACAACACAAGCCAATACAAACAAAAAACAACCTAAAACAACAAAACACAAGCCAACACAATACAAGTGAACACAAAAACACAACACAAGCTAACACAATACAAGATAACAAACACAACATAAGCTCAACACAACACAGGCTAACACAAACACACAACACAAGCTAACAAACACACAACACAAGCTAACACAAACACACAACTTAAGCTAACACAAACACACAACTTAAGCTAACACAAACACACAACTTAAGCTAACACAAACACACAATACAAGCTAACACAAACACACAATACAAGCTAACACAAACACACAATACAAGCTAACACAAACACACAATACAAGCTAACACGAGCACAACACAAGCTAACACAAAGCTAAATAAAAGCTTCATCATAATAAGTGTAGTTTAGGTAAAGTTTGCCGACGTAGCTTGTCTTCTTCTTCCATTTCATCACCAAACTGTAACTGTGCTGGTGAATGTGTTTTGTTGACTGGTGAAAAGCACAATTCTGAAGTGTTCAATATTAAACTAACTTTACCACTAAAGTGACACTCTAGTTCCTGTTTACTACAAAAATGTAAAAGTGTAATTAAAAACATCATTGTTCTGTATAAATGTTTTAGTCTTTTGCTCTTAACAAGTAAACATTCACAGTCCAGGGTGGAAAAAGTATGTGAACCTTTAGTCTAATGACTTCTCCAAGAGCTAATTGGAGCCAGAAGTCAGTCAACTTGGAGCCAATCAATGTGATGAGATTGGATGTGTTGGTTAAAGTTGCCCTACCCTGTAAAAAAAAACACCACTTTTGAGTTTGCTGTTCTCAAGGACTGTCTGATGTGAACAATGTCTCTCACAAAAGAGCTCTCAGAAGACCTACATTCAAGAATTGTTGACTTGCATGAAGCTACAAAAGTATCTCTATAAACACATTGATGTTCATGTGTCCATGGCAAGACAGACTGTCTTCAAATGGACAAAGTTCAGCACTGTTGTTACTCTCCCTAGGCATGGTAGTCCTGTAAAGAAGACTGCAAAAGCACAGTGCAGAACATTTAATGAGGTGAAGAAGAATCCTAGAGTGTCAACTAATGACTTACAGAAATCTCTGGCACATGCTAACATTTTTACTGACAAATCTACAATACGTAAAACATTAAACCAGAATGGAGTTACTGGAAGGACACTACGGAAGCCACTGCTGTCCAAAAAAGACATTGCTGCACATTTGCAAAAAAAAAGAGCTCCTGGATGTCCCACAGCACTACTGGTAAAATATTCTGTGGACAGATGAAACCAAAATTGAGTTGTTTGGAAGGAACACACAATATGTGTGGAGAAAAAAAGGCACAGCACACCAACATAAAAAACCTGATCGCAGCTGTGAAATATGGTGGAGAGCGCATCATGGTTTGGGACTGCTTTGTTGCCTCAGGGCCTAGAGAGATTGCGACCCAAAACAAATAAGTAAATCAATGACAGAGGAAAATATGCCTTCTTGAGTGGCCCAGTCAGAGTTCTGACCTCACCCCGATTGAGATGCTGTGGCATGACCTCAAGAGAGCGATTCACACCAGACATCCCAAGAATATTTCTGACCTGAAACAGTTTTGTGAAGAGGAATGGTCCAAAAATCATCCTGAGAGTTGTGCAGGTCTGATCTCGAACTACAGGAAACATTTTGTTGAGATTGTGTCTGCCAAAAAAGAGCCAACGAATTATTAAATCCAAAAAACTGTGAATGTTTTTGTGCGGTATTAGTTTAAGCAGACTGTGTTTATCTATTGTGTGTGTGTGTGTGTGTGTGTGTGTGTGTGTATTTATCATTGAATCTCATTGTGTTGAAGTACTGCAGCATAGTAGAGGATCATATTAGTAGTAGCTCCATATGTAGCTGTCTAACATATCAGATTATTGGTAATCGAGATGTATATCATATCAGCCTCAGTGATGGCTGGACTTTCAGCCCCTTATTTACATATCAGTCCTAAATGTTTAATTCTTAGCTTGGTAATGTAAATATGAACATTAACCATAAATGTCATTATGATAGAAAAATACAAATAAAAGAAATATGTAGGCCTTTTAAGAACTCGACACGGTTGCAGGCGAGCATGTGATGATTTAGACTCACAGTCACTGCTGCAGGGCTTTAATAGTGGTGAACGTTCCTCTTTTTTGAAACCCTAAAAGTAGCTGCTGAAGGGTGCTTTAGAAAGTCAGTAGAATCAGCCAGCAGTTATTAATAGGACAAAATGAATCTTTATTGACTTTTTCTGCCTCTGTCCTGTTTGCTGGGGGCCGTGTGAGCTGTTCCATCATTCTGACAGATCCAGTGCACACGGCCGTGTGTGTGGGTGTGTTTGTGTGTGTATGTGTGATGTTGTGTGAAAGTATGATGGATGGCCTGTCAGCTGGACGAAGTTGCCGGTGCAGTGTCCACCTGTGTTTCGGCTTCGGCTGTTTTTTTCATCGGGCCCCAGTCGGGACGGCCCATCGGCATATGCACTGATCAAAGCAGCGCAGCTGGTGATGGATTGCTGGGAGGAGTGATGGGGGGGCTGCAGCGCTGGGCAGAGCATGCGCTTCATTACTGTCAACAGTTTTATCGACCATTAGGACCAGCAGTTACAGAGGAATGCAAACCAAGCATCTCATTTTCATATTTTCTTGGATTGCCCTGCAGTCAGCAGTACTTTTTACATTTTAAAGGGGAAAACTCACTGTTTTCTAATAAATATATTGGGGCATCTGGAGTGCCCACGCACTGTGAAATAAGTAATAAACTTGACAAGCCATTCAGAATTGGTTCCCCTTAAGACGCCAATACAGTTTACCCCACCTACTGCCTGAGTAGCTCCACCCACGGCTTCAGAACTCAGGTACAACATTTTGAATTTGTGAGGCAGAGCGAGGTAAGCACTGCATCTTCTGTACAGAAGAGAACTTGTATGTGTGTGATAACCACTTTGTGTTTGAGTACTTTTTCAAACTTTGTACACCTGAAGACAGTAGAAATGAAACTTTTTTCTAAAATCCACAGCAGTGCAGATGTATTTCTGTAGATTTTTTTTAATGGACATTCATTCATTTAGACACAGGGTTTTTTTTCTTGTTTGTTTTTTTATATACATTTTGTCTCTGTCTCATTTTTGTTGAGCAGTACTTGTCACCTGAGCTATAGGATTCATCCACTTAAATAGGATGTCACATCAATAATAAACCCTCCTTCAGATCAATAATGACAAAAGTAAACAATCAGTCAAACTTAATATCTGAATAATTAATAATATATTTCTTTCACAGACTGCGTTGTGTTGCCAGCCCCGTTACCCAGCCCCGTTACCCAGCCTCGTTACTCAGCCTCGTTACTCAGCCTCTTTACCAAGTTTTTTTTTTTACCCAGCTTCTTTACTCGGCCTCGTTTCCCAGCCTCTGTTAATCCAAAGAGCTAAAACAATTGATGCACAAATTAAAACCACTAAAAACATTTACTGTCCAAATACTTTTGTTCCACATTGTGTATGTATAGTTTACTCCAGCCCGGATCTAAACTCTCTATGCAGTTGCTACTATGTAATATCCTGTCCATTAAACTGCGCTGTCATGCTGGGCTGCCACACACACTCACTGCCATTGCCCCAAGTGTGTCGGGGTCGATACACATCACCCACTTTCACTGTCCACTCAAAGTCCAGTAAAGGATGTCTTTGAGAGTAGACTGAAGCTAAAACCTCAGGGGTCTGGCTACTCAACTCCAATATCCTTTGGTTTTGTAGTAGAAGGACAGGTGTTAGGTTGTGCTGCCTTTGTAGGACAAACAGACAAGCATACAGTACCAACCAATTACAGACTGTAGTTCATCTGTTTCTCGTATACTTTGTTCACTCTGTTCTTCAGTGGTCAGGACCCCCACAATACTGGTGGCTCGTTCTCAGTGACACTGATGTGGTGGTGGTGTGTTAGTGTGTGTTGGAGATGTTAAACACTGTGTCCACTCACTGTCCTCTATTAGACACACCTACCTTGTTGGTCTTGTAGATGTAAAGTCAGAGACAGCAGCTCAGCACAGTGTGTGTTGGTCCTCTAGTCCTGACACTGTTGGCGGGTTGGTCACTATTTTCACTCCAGTAGTGACACTGAGGTGTATGAGTTGAGCTAAAATGGACATTAAATGTTGATACAAGATATTTGTACTTGGTGAACTGGCCAGTGAGTATTTTGAACATGTTATGACATACACAGTGGTCACAGTTTGTGAAGCCTTTGGTATGTTCTATATTTGTGCATTAAATCTTCATCAGATTGTCAAACAAGTAAGTACAGGGTTAGCTTCTTTACCCAAACGATGGTGAATAACAATACTAATGAAGATCTGGTGATGAAATGTGGATTATGTATCCCTCAATCTGATGCAGCATGTGCTGAAAATGTCCACTGAAAGTCTTCACTTGAACTCTGTCTCTAATAGAGGTCATCCACAGTAACCCTGTTGTTTCCAAAGTGTTTCTGAAATTCCCTCGTGTCTTCTGAATTGAATTTGTTATCCATTACATTCACACCATGAACATTTCCTCATGTATTTTGCATGGATCACTGCACAATTCGCAGGGTGAAATAACCATTGTCCCGTGTTGTATCCACAAGGATAAGTGAGGACTTTAATGTCTGACTGCAGCAACAGGCGACTGATGGAGACAGCTGGACGGGCTCCGGCCTCCACTCCGACAGCCACGGATATTAATTATCAGAAATTAACACCCGTCTACCTGCACTGTAATCATACATGTCAGTCTTCTTTACACAGGCTGATGTTTATTTAATCCACATCTCAGTACCAGATCTTCACTAGTATTAAAGATATTCATTGTTGTTTGGGTAAAGAAGCAAATGGAACCCCCTATAAATAAAGAGAACCAAATCAAACAAATAAGACAAATATTAGATTTCCTAGTTTATTTCTTGAGGAAATTTAAACAATATTACAAGTGTGCGAGTGGCACAAGTATGTGAACCTTTGTACTAACTACAACTAAATGTTTCTGGTAATTGTTGATCAGTCCTGCACATTAGCTTGGAACAATCTATGAACTGCTGGTTTCAGGTCCTTCCATAACACTTCTATTGGACTTGAATGCGGTCGTTATCTAACAACACTGATTGATCTCTAGACCAAGTCTTTATTGTTCAGTCTATGATAAACACATCTTTGAGAGTGAATAATCTTGACTTGTCAATTATCAGAAGCAAATTACAGGCTTGTTGAATGGCTCCTGTGTTTTTGGGCTGAACACGCTGTTAGAACTCGCACTTGTCATCACATCAGAGCAGATAAAGCTTTATTTTTACTGCAGCCTATTCCCACTTCAGCCCAACGCTCGCGAGTCTTGATAGCGGCTTGTCCTCTGGGAGCTCGCTGGGATTGCGGGGAGACGAAGGAGGCTCTTTGATCAGACGATGAACAACGCACGCGCTGTCAGCTGAAAAGAGGAAAAACAGCGTTTATCAAATTCCCACCATTTAGCTGAAGAAAAGCAGGCCGTCTCTGTCACGTGTTAGATCTGCTGTTCACGTCCAATTACTGCTTTTGTCGTGATGAGGAACAGGTATTTTAGTGTTATTGCGGAGATGACTAAATAATGAGGGAGAGTGTGAAGTCCTGAGAGGATGCTGTTGTATACAGGCATTTTCAGAGATGACAGCTTTATCCCTGTCTCTCTCTCTCTCGCTGTTTCTCCTTCTCTCCCCACTTTTCTGGCAGAACAATGAAAGGTGGGCAACTCACCATCTGTACTAGAACTGGAACATCATCATTGAATCTCTCTCTCTCTCTCTCTCTCTCTCCTCTCTCTCTCTCTCTCTCTCTCTCTCCTCTCTCTCTGTCTCTCTCTCTCTCGCTGTTTCTCTCTCTCTCTCTCTCTCTCTCTCTCTCTCTCTCTCTCTCTCTCTCCATTAGAGCTTGATATGAAGTAATGCTACCACCCCCAGCAAAATGTATTATGTACAAATGTATTATGATGTATTACATGTTCAAATACATTGAACACAAATTTTATTATTATTAATTATTAATAAATATTGACAAATTAAAATTTATACTTAATAATTATTAATGATTTATCATTAATAATTACTAGTTACTATTAATATACTAATAATAACTATTAAACATTATGAATAATAAAGTAATAAAAAATAATATTAATCATTAATAAAATATTAATACATTATTACATATTATTTGTAAATAATAAACTGTTAAAAGCATGTAGCATAAAATTATCACCCAATCCTTTTCAGTCAACTTCACTTCAGCTCATTATTACCAATGTTACACTTATGTTTGGACTGTATGGTCAATAGATCTTATCTACACAGAATTATACCTCATTTGTGAGTAAAAATAAGCAGAAATATTTAATTATTTTGATAATAGTTACACTTTAGAGGCATGTAAATAGATGGCTTATCACATGCTGGTAGACACACACACACAGACACACACTCAAATGTAAATATTAATGAATTTTAATATGAAACCGCTGATATTAAAATATGTCTAGCTGAGGTGACACATGCAGAACAAACGCTCAACACATTAACGGACTGCCGGCCAAATTGCAGTCCAGACTCCATTTGAGGGAGTGACAGCGGTATCGGCCAATCACACGTTAGCAAGAAACGGCAGAGCCAGTCGATGAGCTTGTGGCAGCCTAAAGGGAAACCGGCTTGAATTTCAGCTGGGTCTCCATTTAATATAGCGTAACATCTCACTCAAGCAAACCAAACGGAATAAAGGGAGGGCGAGAATAGTTTCTGAACTAAACGCTTCTTGAGTACAGCAAAGTCCCGGACGTTTGTGAAATTATACCAGGACACGATTTTTAAGTCTCAAAAAGAGGACATGTCCGGGTAAAAGAGGATGTCTGGTCACCCTATTTAGGTGACTATTGAGTATGAGTGACTCTTGGCAGCATTAGCCTTGCAGCTCCAGCTCTAATTTAAAGAAATGAAAAATAAAATGTGTAAATATGATTGCTGGGTGAATCACTCTTTTAAATGGGGTTTGTGTGTGTGTGTGTGTGTGTGTGTGTGCATCAGCCTCATATCAGAAATAGAAATCGAGTGCAATAAGCACAGAAAGCACAAGTTGAAGCTTTTGAACAGTTTTTGAAGGTAAACTCAGAACAGTCTGTTCTCGCAGCGACTTTTGGGTCAAACCCATCTGAGATGAAAACTGGCCAAAAGCAAACCTGCAAATCTCCAGAAAGATGACTGTGCTCTTTATTTTTTTGCGTGACTTGCTCACGGCTCATCAGCATGTTGTAGCTTTTTGCTATCGGTGCAAATCCCGGTTCTGCAAGACAAACAGTATACAAAGAATAACAGTATGTAAACTGTCCAAAAGTATCCGGACAATGCTTCTAGCTCATGAATTCAACTTCAGTGTCACCCACTGGTGACCTGTTTAATCTTCTTTGAAGACCATTGACTAATAGAATGGGAGGCAGGCTGAACAGCCCAAGACTAGAGATGTAGCTGTTGGGTTTTTCTTAGCCGATACCAATTTCTGATTGAAACTAAAACTATTAAAACTATATCTGGGCAACTGTTTTCTTGATTTAATAGATTCTGTATGCATTCTTGTGTGTTGTGTATTCTGTAATTATAGGCACATTGTCTATTACTTATCCCCGTATAGTCTTTGTATACTGTGTATATCAGGGGTGTCAAACTCTTTGCTTTTGGGCATCTGACAACCCTGTAGTAGTGAGACTTTTAAAACTGATAAACAGACATGATAGTAGGATGATGTTTTAGCAGCTCTGTATGTAAACAGAAGAGAAGTCAGAACTGTTTTAGCACTAGTTGCATGCTTCACAAATCGGATATGTATCTAATCTAGAACCACAAATCAAAGTGAATCAAATCAAATTTTAAATATTTGATTTGATATGTTCACACGGTCCTGAAAACATCAGATCTGAGTCATATTACGGCAAAAAAAATCAGATCATATCTGATTCATGAGTATGCAGTTTGAATGTAAACAGTCAGATTTGATGTTTTTGTCTGTACACATGTGTTTAGTGCTAAACCAGTTCTGACTTCTCTCCTGTTTAGATAGATAGATAGATACTTTATTGATCCCCAAGGGAGCTGCATTGGCCAGGAATCAAACCCAGGCCTCCCACGTGACAGGCGAGAATTCTATCACTGAACCACCAATGCATATTACACACAGAGCTGCTAATATATCAGCCAACTGACTTTTATTTACCTTCTCCGCCTGATCATGTACAGTCCATCAGCTGTTGACTGTCCTCCTTAGCTAAAAATCAGTTGCTGACACGTCTGTTTTACCAGGGTTGCCAGATCCCCAAAAACCTCCTGCCCATGTTTGACAGAATTTCGCAACATAAACTGAAGTTAGCCCAAAATCTAAAATGTCTAATCACAGACATTTAAAGTTTTGTGATTACTTTACTTTTCTATTTAGCACAAAAAAACCCAGCATCCGACCACCTCTGAAGTTTTACCCACACCTGCATGTTTTTTTTTTACCTGGCAACCCTGTACAATATGACGTTTTTTGTTGTAGGTGATGGCAACGACATGCATAAACATATCAGTGTGCACATGAGTGCTGTTACAGAGAGAGATTAATTCACATTACAGATGCAGCTCATGTTTATGAATGTGAACTGTCAAGATAGTGAAATCAGATCTGAGCAAAAAATCTGAATTGAGTAATGAGGCTGTAATGTGAACACAGATCCTGTGAGCTGCCCTCATCTAATATTACACTTGAGGTTATTTTCCAATGCTGTTTTGACTCCTTTATCCATTTTAGCAGCTTTTACTGAGGCTTCACCATCCCAGCATAGTGTACTGTTTAGTCATTGTCTCATAAAATATATATGTTGATTTGATGATAAATATGCCAGTGTGAACACTAAGTGAACTAGGACTAAAATCTAACACTGTATCAATTTTCTTTCCTTAGTCCTGCAAGTGTAAACACAACCTAAAAGATGTATTGTCCATTGTAAAATACCATCTACACTCTAACTGTGTGAAGTTGGTGCTGAAATTGTGCAATAATGGCTAAAGTTATGAGATATGCTTTAGCTCTGAGACAGCTGTAGTCGATACCTGAATACTATCTTTGTGCTGTAACGTGTCTGAAGAGCAGCCTCATTGATGCTCTGAGACATTCACAGTTTCCACAGTGCCTCATTTTGATTTATTATTTAATGTTTGGGCTTATAGCGGTGCGGTATGTTCCCCTCCACACCTCCACACACCGACCTTCAGCTCACTCTCCTGAAATACTAATACTGATATAATGTTGTAATGCATTTCTTTGCATTACTGATATACACTGTATATCCAAATGTTGGTGGACACCCCTTCTATTGAATGCATTAAGACACAGGTGTACAAATGCACACAAACAGCTTGTCTAGTCTCTGTAGTGAAGTACTACCAATAGAATAGGACTAAACATGAACATGTTGGCACTATGTCTATTGCCAGGCATGGGCAAGAGGACACAGCATTAAGCTGTGGCGCACTGGAACTGTGATAAACAACACCATAAACAATGTAGTGACTGCTTAAGATTTGCATTATTGTGGTCAATATTGTAATAATGTTGAAAATGTGATATACTGTGTAGTCCTGCATCTGCAGTGTCCAGCCCCTTTCCATTTAAACACGTTCTAATGTCTTTGAACACCCACAACCTTGCAAACTCTTCACTGGAGTCTCCGTTCATCAGTGTTTTGCTAAGTTAAGACCACAATGCCTTCAGAAGGTTCAACAATGAAGTCTAGTGACCAAGAGCCATCCCCCTCCAAGCTCATTTAAACCTCTTAACCATAGATCAACATCAATTTCACGAGTAACCAAAACTGTACAGAGCCGCACTAGCACAGTTAATGCATGCTCAGTGCCATCAGTTCCATGTGGACTCTACACATTACACTGGCTACATCAAATATACTAAAAACTCTATGTTTAGCCACAGCACTATACCTACACAATCAGTCCCAACCAGCCTGTGCTCTTCTTATCCTACTTACACTGATTTGTCTTTGTATTTCTTAATTACCAAACCACTTTGAATGACTGGGGTGTATGAAAGGTGCCTTGCCTTGACTTGTCTATAGTTACTAGCCCTTTCTGCTACATCTGACTTTTCCTTTATGGCCCATTTCATAAATACATTGTAAACAAAATAAAGTTAGATATGCTTGACCCAGGCTTTAACCTTTTATATCTACATCCAACTCTGAGAAACAGGTTCATGAGAGCAGTGGGTTTGGAAAACGCCTCTCAGGGCCATTGCAGGTTTATGCCACAAAACACAATTTTTACAAAGTACTTTTTTAAAAGCTGCTCTTGCTCTTTAGACGCCCTGCTTGGTTGGTTAAGTTTTTATCCTGTTTGTTTACACTGTTGAATTTTAAATAGTTGTTGAGATGCAGAGCGAGAAAGGTCAGTTAATATTCATTTTAAGACTCAGTGGAGAATTTGAGGTTGTGTTTTACAGTGACCTTCTGCTTTTTTACACTCGCGCTCTTTTCTCTCTTAGATTGCGCTTCAAGCTTTTTTTTGCCCAAACTGGTTGTAACAACAAAACTGAACAGCAGTGGTGACTGATTCATTAATGAGGGAGAATGTTTATGTATTCGACTGGTCTTCAAAGCTAAACGGCCATGACCCTGGTCCAGTTACAGCTCCGTCTTGCATGTTTATTACTGGGAAACATGCTGAACACATTGTCAGACCCAAGTTTAGGCCGAGCTTCGTTCAGAATCACCTGTTCCCGTTCTCTCAGTGTCTGAGGCATCAGATGGTTTGGTTTTTAACCTTGTATGAAGGGAAAGCCACTCTGTGACTAGATCCATGTGTACAATGTGTGGTGAGGCGAGTCTCAGACCTGTCTCTCCCAATAGGTCAGTACCAGGCAGGCTCCAACACCGAAGGGAAACGTTGACCTTTGCAAAGTTACTCACCATTTGCCTGTCCAGAATCTGAATCTGTACTGAAAACGAAATACTGTACACAGGCTTGGCTTAATCTGCTCAGTTTATCCTTAATCTCTGTTTATCATTTAATGTTAGCAAATGGATGAATTGAACATTTTACAGCAGTGAAACAAAAACAAATGCACTTGAACTGCACTTTCAAGTGGGGCTTGAATCTTTGTGAACCCTTTAGAATGTTCTATATTTCTGCATAAATGTGACCTAAAACTTGTCACACCAGTCATGAAAGGAAAGAGAAACCAAATAAGGAAAATATTAGACTTTGTATTTGAGGAAAATAAACCAGTATTACAAGTCTGTGAATGACAAAAGTATGGGAACCTTGTACAACTAAACGTTTCTGGTAATTGTTGATCAGTCGTGCACATCAGCTTGGAGGAATCCATCCACTGCTTGTTTCAGCTCCTTTCACAACATTTCTGTTGGGTTAAGGTCAGGACTTGGCCATTACAAAACATCACTTTCATTCTTCTTTAACCATTCTTTGGTGGAACCACTTGTGTGTTTATGGACATGGTCTTGCTGCATGACTCATCTTCTCTTGAGACTCCGTTCATGGACAGATGTCCTGACATGTCCTTTAGAATTCTCTGATATAATTCAGAATTCATTGTTCCGTCATTCTGTTTTGTTCATCATTGTTCCATCATCATATTGTTTATCAGGCTGGTCTAAAATAGGTTTATCTACTAACCCCTGAGGTATTTTGACCACAAAATCTCACAGATATTTAATGTAGACTTTCTCGAACTAAAAGTTAAGTTAAAAGTGGTACCTTGAAGACAGATTTGTTTACATCTGAGCAGGTATTGTGTCAAATGATGTGGGGTAGTTCACGGTCATCATGAATACAAGTGTTATTAGTCATCTAAAGAGTTACAGCAGGAATAGACTGACGTGTGTGTCTGCAGAAGAATACAGTACTCTGTATATTGTGCTATGATGACATTCAATGGCGTTTGCTGCACTAAACCTCCAACATGGAGTCACCACTGTAAGAAAAAGTCCATACCATCACAGCCATCACACACGATATGTGTCATAGTGCAACGGTATTGCTGTTATCACCACAGCCTTAAGCGAGCAACAACGAAATCAAACACTGCTGTTTGAATCAATAAACCTGTCTGTGCATCATCCACAAGCCTCAGTAATGTTTCAGCTCTGGAAGACAAGTCCAAAACTACAACTGGCTGTGATTGAGGTTGAGATTAATAAAGGAAGCTAACTTCCGCTCTACAGGAACGCTGTGGCCTAACTTGGACCATCCTGGTCAACATGTTCAGGGACTGATGTTTACATCTAACATAAAAATGTAAAATTCAAAAAGAAGGTGATGTTATTTATTTATAGCACAAATTACTATTGGGACAGTGATCAAATAAAAGGAGAGCACAAATTAAATATTTATTCAAGTTAGCTTCACTAGCATACAGGTGCACTTTATAGTTCTACAATTACAGACTGTAGTCCTTCTGTTTATCTCTATACTTTGTTCACTCTGTTCTTCAATGATCAGGATCCCCACAGAGCTGGTGGATCATTCTCAGTGACACTGATGAGGTGGTGGTGTGTTAGTGTGTGTTGGAGATGTTAAACACTGTGTCCACTCACTGTCCACTGTATTAGACACACCTACCTTGTTGGCGCACCTTGTAGATGTACTAGTGCAGCTCCATAATTTTTAATTCCATGGAAAAGTTCATGTTCATTGTTTAATTCATAAAGGTAAACTCTCATACACAGTTCTGCACTCTGATTCGAATCAGTTTTCAGAAAAGACAAAAACATTATTTTTTACATAATCTCCTGCTTTTCCATACACTTTGTCCATCTATCAACACGTTTTGTTTCTCCCTCATTAAAACATGTTTTTGGCGAGCTGTGAGCCACAAATGCACCACCATCTTCACCTCTTCATCAGACCTGAATCTCTGTCCTCTTATGGTTACTTCAGTCCCAGAAAACTGTCAGCATCACTTGTTCAGCTGATGTTTGACTTTTGAGCTTTTTCTTGGTGGGTGATTGAGGATGTTTCTGTTGTTTGTTCTCAGACTCGTAGTGATGAATCTCATCACCAGTAATGATTCTTTTTTAAGAAACGTTCACCTTCCTAACAGTATCACTACACATTTAGCTTAATGTCTAAACACATCTGCCATTTTTTGTTGCGCTGCAGTCATAAATGAACTGACGTAACACCTTCAAACCTGCACAGCAGTTATTATGTAAACAGTGACCCAGTACAGCAAGTGTTGATAAGACATTGCAGCCGACAGAATTTTTTTATATAAATAGTGTGGATCATTATTGACTATATATAATCTCACTGGTTGCTTTCTTGTGTAAACATACCTTACAATGCCTCAATATTTATTATAGAGTTCACAGAACAGGTATTATTATATCTTGCTGCTTTTGGAACAAAACTTTGTCTCCACAATGATAATTTTAAGAGAAGGAAAAAAACACACTTTACCTTTAATTTAAGTCTGTGGAGCCAGACGTCCATTCTGTCAAAAAATGATGTGAAAATCTGAAAATCATGAAGGGTGGAAGGATGGATAATACATTGACAGCAAAAAATCATATTTGTAAGATCTTTTGCCTCAAAATACTAATGTGTGCCCTCAATTTATTATCTGGTGGCCTCCATATAATAGTTGTCATAGATAATGTCACTGCATGGATTCTGTAGATGGCTCTTTAATTGCTGTACATGCTGAAGTCTGACTTTAGATTGAGGATTGGCCTGTAGCCAGTCTAGATTAGTTTGCAAAGACAGTCGGCCAGTTTAACTTCAGTCCAGACAGCAGGTTTCTTCTGGAAAAATGGGAACTAAACGTCCCTCTTGTCCGAGATTTATCCCTCCAGATTAGCCACATCTAGGCCATTATTTTACCTCTGATGTCCCCGAGCTGCTGAACAGGCCTCTGTTGTTTAGCATCAGATATCTTATTGCAGTCGGGCTCCTGCCTTTGCCTCCGCAGCCAAAGTCTGTCATTTAGCAGAGTTTTAATCTCGGTGACTGTGGGGACGGGTCCGATACCCAATCCCGTCGGTCCAGCTTTGCTCAAGGTGAGAGTTTGTGAAGTTCTAGATGATTCCAGATAGATTCTCACGCAGTTTTTTTGTCTGCGTGGTCAGTGTGGTCTCCTGAGAGTGAGCTCAGTAAAGACATTGTTCAGCAACACACAAAGGAGCTCTATAGCATGGATACAGGTTCATGTCCCAGCTGCGCCATGTGGCGCAGTATCTGAGGATGCAGTTTGGAGACTGAGAGCTTTATTTTGGGTGATACTGTGTTAGATGTAACAGACAGTAATGAATATACAGGTTTTATTGGGAATGTCGTAGAGCTAGAGATGTTATATTTAATCACAATGTTTTATAGATAATTTTAGACACTGATATGTCATTTTCAGATTATTGTGCCCAATATCAATATCATAGTTTATATAAGATATTTTTAATGTAGATAATATAAGATTCACATGATGTGACCATTACATGGAATGGCCAAACTTAAAATAGGACACAAAATGATCAGAATTTATTAGGCGTCATTTTAAAACAATAATTGACTTTTTAGATGTATATCTCATAATATATCGGCTGGTGATATATCGTGCCGTCCTAGTTAACTACCGTACATATGATCTTTATCTCATTAAAAACAATATGTTTAGTTATATTATATTATATATTTGAGTAAACAGGATTATCTAATAAATAATAAATCCCTCTTTTCTTGCTCTTTTTGTCTCTCTCCTCTCTCACACTCTGTATCTCTGACTTTCTCTCTCTTTGTCTTTCTCTCTGTCTTTCTCTCTGTCCCTGTCACTCTCTATACATATATTTCTTACTCTATCTCTATCTGTCTGTCTTTCTCTCTCTCTGTTCACTCTCTCCCTCTCTTTCTTGCTCTGTCACTCCCTCTCTTTTGCTCATTTTTTTCTCTGACTCTTATCTGTGAATTTCTCGCTCTTCTATCTCTGCTGCTCTCTGTATATCTCTGTCTTACTATCTATATCTGTCTGTCTCCATCTCTGTCTCTCTATTCTCTCTCTCCTCTGTCGCTCTTTCTTCCTATCAGTCTCTTTTCCTCTCTCTCTCTCTTTCTGTCTCTCTCTCTCTCTCTCTCTCTCTCTCTCTGTCTCTCTCTCTCTCTCTCTCTCTCTCTCTCTCTCTCTCTCTCTCTCTGTCTTTCTCTCTCTCTCTCCTTTTCTCTGACTATCCTTCTTTCTCGCTGTCTCCTCTCTCTCTTATCTCTCTGTCTCTACCTCTGTCTGTCTATATCTATCATTCTGTCTCTATATGTCTCTCGTCGTCTCTATCTTCTCGCTCTTTAAGTGTCTATTCTCAGTCTCTTTTTTTACTCGTTTTCTCTCCCTCACTGTCTCGTTCTTTCTCTCCCTCTCTCACTTGTCTCTCTCTCTTTCTGTCTGTCTATCTCTATCTCATTCTTTATATACATATCTCTCACTGTCCCTCTCTCTTTCTGTCTCTCTCTCTCTCTCTCTCTCTCTCTCTCTCTCTCTCTCTCTCTCTCTCTATGCAGTAAATCTATGAGCTAAGTGAGAGTATAATATTTTGGCCGTTAGTTCTCAGCACTACAGAGAGATGATGTGGTTTTAGAGATGGAGTCGTAAACTCAGTGATGGGGGAGATTTATTCACTCCACTGGCAGTCTGCCTCTTTCAGAGACACGCTGGCTGCTGATTGGTCAGGACTGGATCTGCTTCAGCCTCTGCTGGGATGGGTTTAAATCACACACACACACACACACACACACACACACACACACACACACACTGTGTGTGTTTGTGGAGCATGTCTATTCAGCTTCTGTATAACCTCACAATTCTCAATTTTAAAAAGATGGGTTAAGGAAATGGTTCTCCGTAGAACCAAAATAGGGTCCATAATACAGCTCATGACAGTAGTGGAACTCTTTTCTGTGCTAGAACCATTCACAAAGCTTCCATGTACAGCCATTTCCTGTACTTCCCCTGAAGAACCTCATAACCCTTTCAGATGGCTGTGACAGTAGAATATAAACAGTAGATGTTACCTGCAGGGTGTGTGATGTATGTAGCCCAGCAGGATCCAGAGTCTGTATCTTTGAAAACGTTAAGCGTTCCTACATTTTCCTGACACGTCCACACTCGTTGGAGTCCACTTATCTCACTGCAGGTCACACTGTCTGCAATAGCAATCTTTACTGTCTGCCTTCTTGAGATTTGTAAAACTGACAAACTGGACTAAAGTTGCTTCTGTTTACAATCAGCCAGAACATTTAAGGCTATATTCACATTACCAGGCTGAAGTGACTCAAATCAGATTTTATGCCTTAATGTGATTCAGATCTGATCTTTTCAGGGCTGTGTAAACATGTCAAATCTGATCTTTTCAAATCAGATTTGAGTCACTTTCATATATGGTCCTAGATCAGATGTGTATTTGATTTGTAACAATGTGACTTGAATGTGGTCAGATCAGATTTGTTGTCTTTTTATCTGTACACATTTGTTTATTGCTAAACCAGTTCTGACTTCACTTCTGTTTACACATAGAGCTGCTAATACATCAGCTCACTTGCTGTTTACTGTCCTCCTGAGCTAAACACCATCACACATTAGGGTTGCCAGATCCCCAAAATCCTTCAGGCCAGCGTCTGACAGATAACTGCAATAAACAAATGGAAACTAGCCCAAATTCTAAAGTGTCTAATCACAGACATTTGAAGAAGCTTTTATATTTAAATCTTCTGTAATCTAATGTTATTTTTTATTCACCCTTGTCCTATGGCATGTGTAGTTACGTGGGTCCATCCCGTTCAGTCTCTGACAAAGAACTCATACACCAAGCAACTCAAGCAGCTTACCAGCATACCAAAGCAGCATACCAAAGAAAATATTTTAGCTTTATTGAAAAGACTTTTAGTTGCTTAAAAGTTACCTTGGGTTCCTTTTTGACCACGTTGTCTATTATACATCTTGCTCTTGGTGTGATCTTTGTTGGTCGACCACTTCTAGGGAGTTTTAACAATGGTCTTAAATTTCTTCCATACTTTTATCTACTTACATACTTGTCTACTTTTAGGACTTGAAGAACATGAATTACACCCCTTCATGACTAGCAGTTACATCAAAGTTTATTCACATAAATGCTGATGATGACCACATGACTTCTACAATTTACATAAAGTGGAATATTTCCAACCAAACATTTAGCAAATGTTATACACTACAGAATTTCAGGGGCAATTGCTAGGGGCAGCCATGGCCTGGTGTTTAGGGCTCCAGTTTTCTGACCTAAAGGTCTCTAATTAGATCCTCTGACTAGACATGACTGAAGTGCTTTGAGCAAGGCACCCAACCCCCAACTGCTCCTCGGGCACCATGCCCACTGCTTCTCTGTCATGTGCAGGAGGTGCGAGACGTCCAAGATGGCTAACAAAGTCTTTTGTTCTGCCACAACCTCCCAACAGAACCTGCAGCCTTGAGAAAAAGTGTACATTTTTTCACGTTTTGGCTTTAGTGATATTCTAACTTCATCTCATACTAACATAAAACTACATTTTTGGGGGTTTGTTTGAGCATTTTCAAAAAACGGTGAATGGAAAATTTGCTACAGTTAGCACAATGCTAATTGCCATGCATGCTTCCATTACAGCTATATCAGGCTCATAGCTCTGTTGTAAAACTGAAGGAGTTAAGACACAAAACTTGGCTGGTCTTGACTGATGGACCACATTTGGAGCAGATTTTGGTACAAATTATCCTTTGAATGACACAGAAAAGCACTTGAGCCATCAGTGTTCTACTTGGTGGACTTTTATAACCATTTTTTTGTCATTTATCCACTAAATGCATCGATTATTATTTGCCAACCAAACTTAATTTTGTTATTTATAAATCACACATTGAGAATAATAAACAGATGGGTTTTCTTAGTAATAGAGGTGTATTAGAAGCTTCAATGCGAGCCTTGGTCTTTACAGCTTTGATCTCAGAGCTGATTTGAGCGCCGTCACACGATTGATCCACCAGCCTGGTGTCTATTAGTGACTGACGCTAATACCCAAACATCAGAAATATCTCCATCTCAGCTTCTGTTCTTAGAAAGAAAAACGTCGGCTGGAATGTTCTGACCTTTTCATCGCGGATTTCAAATGCCAGTTTCCGTGAGCACATATTTGAAGGCAAAGTGACATTTTCTTCTCTGCCTTACACTTCGATCCATCTTTAAGGTTCCTGTCAGAAAGAGCAAATTGGTCACTCTGGGGCATGAGGGCGGTGTCCAGGTGTTCTGTTGTCTGAGAGGAGCTGGAAAATTCATCTCACCTGCCTGAACATGTTGACTAATTACAGCCCTGTTAGACGCTGTAACAGCCGAGAGTTTAGCTCTGGAGACTCAAACTCGAGACTTTTGCACAGTTATTAAAGATCACCTTTTTAATGAAGGAGCTTAATGTACTATGTAGAAGATATCTGAATACCATTTTTGATTTTTCAGACTAATATTGTGACGCCTGAGTATACGAATACATTTCCAGCTATTAGAATATGTGAAAAAGTTTAATTAAAAAAGCTGTGTATTCACTACACATAAAGTGACATATTTCAAGTCTTTTTTTGCGTTTTAATGTTGATACTGTCTGAATAATAATTACTCAAACTCTCCTTCTCTCTCGCAGTCTGTATCTCTGATTTTCTCTCTCTCTTTGTCTTTCTCTCTGTTTTTTTTCTCTCTGTCACTTCCTGTATATCTTTCTAACTCTCTCTTTCTCTATCTGTTTGTCTTTAACTGTCTCTGTTTCTCTCTGTCTCTCTCTCTCTCATTCTCTCTCTTTCTCCCACACTCTCACTCGCTCATTTTTTGTCTGCTCTGTATGTGATTTTTTTCTCTCTCTCTTTGTCTTTCTGTCTCCTTTTCTATCTCTGCTGCTTTCTGTATATCTTTCAATCTTACTATCTGTATCTGACTGTCTTCCTCTTTGTCTCTCTTCTCTCTCTCTCTCTCTCTCTCTCTCTCTCTCTCTCTCTCTCTTTCTTTCTCTTTCTCTCTTCTTTGCCAGTAAACAACAATCAAGTTGAAAGATGTTTTGGTGGCTGTATTGGTGGCTGTATTACTGAATGTATTGGTGGATGCTGTGTGTGATGGTGAGGAGAAATCTGTCTACTGTCTCTCTGACTGAGTCTCAGTTGGGACTGAAGTGTTGCTCTTGATCGACCAGAAGGACTGAAAGGTACGACTGCGTCCTGTCAGACTGTCCACTCGGAGCTCAGACAGATGTTTGTGTCTTTGGTGGACTCTGACTCAGTGGTGGTTTGATGGGACTCTTTTGTAACTGTCCTCTCCAAAAAATCACTTCTGAAATGACTTTTAATTGCTATTTCTTAAAGAAATAAAGCAAATCTAAATCTTATTATTCAGTCAAAACTCCATTTTAACCAGTAAACCAGAACTGTTTTAGGCATTTAAGTGTTTCAACCTTGTCCAAGTCAATCATGGCTGGAAGTGTGAACACAGCTTAATTAAAAGATGAAAGTAACATAGCTCACCTTTTCACTACTATACAAATAACCACTAACACTGATCTGTGTCAAGTGGCTCCAAAGGCATACATGCCAGAATAATGGATAGAAGATTAATGAGAGCATAATAAAGCAAGGTTGAGTTAGGTTTGGACGCATTTGCCCAGGTATTTTCTTCAGTCTGCATGTACAGTGGCATGCAAAAGTTTAGGCACCCTTGTTAAAATTAGTTTTTTGTGATTTCAGAACTTTTGGCAATGACTGTACATCTAATGACTTGGGAATGTTTTGTCTCCTTCCCTTTGATGTTTTATAAGCTCTTTGTGGCTTTTGCTGTAACTGAATGAAATGAAACTGATTAAATATTTTAAAAAAAAGCCGTACTAGAACAGCTGATGTTTATTTGGTGTTAATCGGAATGACTTTAAATGATGGCAGTTGTGTATTAAATTGTGTAATAAATAAATTAACTAAGTTTGAATGTGATTAAGTTAATTCTGAACACAGCCAGACCCGCAATTACAACAGGGTTTCCATATTTATGCAACCACATTAGTTTTTTTATCTTTATTTTCCCCTCTATACAATTTCAGTCTGTTTTTCAGTGGAAACATTAAAAATGAAAACATTCTGAATTGATTTGTCTTGGTCTAATTTTTTAAATCACAAAAACCTGGCATTTTAACAGGGGTGCCCAAATAATTGCATTCCATTAGTCATATATTTATATTAGTGATGGTACTCGATTAAAAAATTTAATCGAGTTAATTTCAGGGTCTGTAATTAATTAATCGCAATTAATCGCAAACCATATATCAACAAATTAAACATTTTCAATTTAAAAAATCCTTTTGGTACTAAAATTTTGAATGAATAGACATACAGTATATGGTTAACAACAAATATGTTTATTGCTTTTTGATTTTTTTTTTTTTATTGTTTTTAAACCAACAGATTTGGCAAAGTGCTATAATATTTATTCAGATTTCAAGTATTTCAGGAACCCCTGAGTCTTTAACTTATTTGAAAAATAAAAAATAAAATGTAGACAGCACACTAGACAATAATGATAGCACCATTTCTTGTACAGAACTGTAAAAATTAAAAAATAAATAAAATAACTATACAATACTGCGACTCTTGTGATAGTTTAACATCTTGTCATCTGATCCAATGTGGGCTGGCTGGAGCGTTTATATTTTACCGCTGCTGGGGATGCTGGCATTAGCTGTGGGGACGGCTGTGCTTGCCGCAACATGTTTGACATTGATATGGTATTTTAGGCTTGAGTAGCTTCGGTGATAAGCAAATTCCTTTTTAAACAACTTGCATACAGCAGTAGTCTTTTCAAAAGTCCCATCAAAATGTTTTTTAAAGCTAAAGTTGTCCCTCAGTGGACCAAGAGAAGCGGCTTTGTAGTCCATTGTTGCAGTTTGCCGATGTCGCTCGTCCATCATTGTTGTTGTTTACGGATGTCGCTTGTGCATCACATTAACAGGCGTGTTAGAACACGCAAATACAAAGGTTCCGGCTACAAACGTTAAAAAAATGTGATTACCGTAATTGCGATAAAATTTTTAACGCGTTAAAACCTTTGTAATTAATTAATAGAAATTAACACGTTAAAGTCCCGGCCCTAATTTATATATACACACTTGAATATGGTGAAAGAGTTTTCAAATTTTTGTTCATAATTTAAGTCAAAAAGGTCATATATTTTATATTTGTTACTAGGGGTGCAGGAAAAAATCGCTTTGAGCTCGAATCGTGTTTCTAACATTGAACGATTCAGAATCGATTTACGTTTTCAAAAAATCTATTCTTTTTGCGGGTGTGGATGTGCCTTCTCAGCCACCGTAGTGCTAGGCAAAACAAGGAAGCAGCGTTGGCTATGTACAGGCATGCAAGCCAAGCTGCGGTCTTTAAAAGCAACCATTTGGAAACACTTTGGATTTTACCGTCAACCCGGCCCGGGTAAGAAAGGGCTTAACGTGACTCATGCGATTTGCAGAGATTGCAA
>BRDA01071527.1:0-13942 GCA_036984385.1 Crenuchus spilurus | reverse complement strand
ATTTGTAAAAAGTCCTGGCATGCCAGACTACAGCATAGTGTCCGAAATACCCTCAGACTCCAGAGGGTCAATCAAGTTCATGTAACATTATTAGAATTTTTTTTTGTGTAACATTGAGTAAACTTGCTTCTAAAATGAAGAAAACCTTTAGACTAGTTCTAGGAATGTTCCCAGTTAGCTAATTTACCATCATAGGATATGTATTTGATGGTTTAATTTACTGCTTTGATGAAGTTGAACATTTATTCTTCAAGAATCATCAGCTAAGCTGTCAGCTAGTCCAGTTGGAAGTTCACCATGACCATCTCAAAATGTAGCTAACGACCATCAAAAGTCCAGCTTAAGATAAGATGATATCCCACATGGGGAAATTTGCATTGTTCCACCAGCATATACAATATATACAATAATAGAGAGAGGGAAGAGAAAAAAGAGATAGATAAGGTGTGCAAGATACAAAATAGTTACTAAGAAAAAAACTCTGAGCTCTAAAAATAAAAATAAATACACATCTGTTACAAAAACTACAAATTTACAAGTAAAGAATAACAATTGCACATGTCCCAGGTATTGCACAGGGTATAGTTTACTGAAATTGTTCTTAAGTACAGTATACAGATACGGATATTGAACATAAAAGTATACACGTAATTGTTCTTAACTGAACTGTGCTAGATGTGTATGGCTTAGACGCTAATCTTAGCTGAGTTATCAGTAAAAATGGCAAAGACTCCATAGTAGCAGCAACTTTGAATCATAGTTTGTAGTTATGGCTCAAAAACCATCTATTAGAGAATAATAAACAACTAAATGTGGTTTTAGTGAATTGCTTGATGAGGTAGAGTTTAGCTTGCGCAATGCTATAATCTGGTTATCATTAGCTATAAGGCTGTTTGTTAGCTCCAGTGCAAAACTAAAGCAACAACAACAAACTTGTATTGGCTAAAACATAGCGATAAGCCTGTTAGCTGTATGCTATCAGTACATAAACAACCCTTTTCCAGACAGTATGCCGAGGGCTACAGGGCTGAGGTGCTGAAGGAGACACAATGGTGCATTGATGTGTTTGTGTTGATCAATATAACTCCCAAATAATCCATTTTGGTGTCGCGCTGGGCCTTCGGCGCAAAGCTTTTGGCGCTCTCTGTCTGTATATTTACAGATGAGGAGGCATGCAGGCCTCTGTCTAGGTTTAAAGTGAAGTGGAGCACGCTAAGCACAGGCTTTTTAGCATGTTGTTGATTCTCTCCTACAGTGGGCTGGGATCTCAGAGCGAAAAGTGTGTGTGTGTGTGTGTGTGTGTGTTTTCTGCTCCTCTGTAAGTGTTTTTCCATTAAAGTTAGATCAAGCCGAGTCGTGTGTGTTTGAGTGTGTGCATGTGTGCACAAATGTGTGTGTTGCATTAGTACTAAACAAACAAATCGACCCCAATCCAGCTTCACTCTTCCATTCCCATCACATCAAACTAATCCTGCTCTCCGTCAACTCGGCCCAGGTTCTCTCACCATAGACAACATTCACCCCACAATGCACAACCAATCTCCGCACTTTTAACACAATCTCACTGAAATGTAAACATTTATGTTTACGTCGTTTGGCAGACTCTCTTATCCAGAGATGTACAACAGTGTTTTTTATCCATTAAGAGAATTCTCTCAGCTAGTACAGACAGGTTAGAGTCCAAACTACTCTTCAGTTCAGACACTGTTAGAACTAAACCATCACTAATACCTAGAAAAAAGGAAAGATACACAATTATGCACAATATAAGAGCTTTACAATAAGTGTTTTGTTTTTGACCATTGCCATTATGTAGGGAGGTGCTGGTCCATTTTTTATTTTTGTAGGTGAGCATCAGGGTTTTGAACCTGATGTAAGCAGCTATTGGAAGCCAGTGAAGCGAACACAACAATAGAGTGACGTTGGAGACCAGTTGAGCAGCTGCATTCTGGATCACTCACCCATATTTTGAATTTTTGGCTCAAATGTTAATATGTAAATGCAACATGTTGGGTGATTTACCAAAACAAGGTTAAGACACAAAATAGAAATGTATGAAAAGTGCTTATTTATCATTTCTGTGTTGTGATACATCTCAAAAGTAAAAAAGTAATGGCTGTTAATGAAACTGAATGGGAAATATTTATTTTCCAGATTAGAGGAACATAAAAAGAACATAAATAGAGGAACATAAAAAGAAAAAAGATTAAGAGAATAGATGAAATTGAGGAAACATCAACTACCCGAGTCACACAAAAACATAAACTCACACGCAAAGGCTTAATCTATGAAATGAAAAAGATTACAAATACAATCAAGAAGATTCTGCAGGCTAAAGCCCCAAAATCTGAATGGGGGTGGGGGTAAGGGGGGATGGGGTGAGACAGAGCACTAAGTAGACCAAGTAGATTTTGTCACATATGTGGCATGTTACATATACAAAATGATGTAGTGTCAGGAATGAAATCACCATAAATTACAGAGTATACAGAATAAATATATATATATATATACACACAATGCATCAATTGCTTTGTACCACTCGCCGAAGTCAATGGCCATGTGGGGCACCATAGTTATGCCACTGGGAGACATGAAGTCCATTCTCAGTACATCTTCACTACGGCATCTGAACATCCTGCAAAGGTGTTACCACCACTGTGCTTCACCTGGTACACTATTATCGTGGAAATCATGCCCTTTGCCCATGATGATGGTTTTACATTCTGCTACAACTGACTGGTGTGCTCACATATTTATATGCTCAGCAAACCCTGTTTTATAGCATTTGTGATGGGTCTGATCTGAGTCATCAGTCATGCTGCTAGCCATCAGCAGCCGGCGACATAGAGAGCAAAATTGACTGCGCTCTCTCTGTAAAGGTAAGATGGCACTCTCTTCCCAGCATTACTGCATAATGTTGGCTGGCTCATGCATCTGTCAGGTGATCCATCAGAACTGGGGATCCTGCACTTTCCTCCAAGCGCATTGGCTGCCTGGCAGCAATATATCAGCAGCAGTGGGAAAAGAGGCGGAGCTTGACTTCATGCATCTGAGGAGGCCTGTGTTAGTCTGCATCCTCCTAGAGTCAGACATTATAAGTGATAGGGAGAGTCAGAGATAGGGATGATTGTCTACACAAATTGGGGAGAAAATTGGGTAAAATAAAGAAATAGACAAATAAAAGTACATTATATTTCTAATGAATATATATAACCAGAGAGAGAGAGAGAGAGAGAGAGAGACAGTAGAGAAGCCATAAACAAACAGTAGTATTAGGACAGATTAGTCTTGCGCTTTGCTTTGCCCCTCTCGCTGTCCCCTGTCACCCGGACACTGTGCCCTCGGTGTCTAATTAATATGAGTTAAACATACACTGTCAAAAAAAAGAAAACATCAATCCCCGCAAGATCTGTCCTTTATCCCCTGTCCTCTGTCCTCTCTCTCTCTCTGTACCGCTCTATCTGTCTCTCACACACTTTCAGAACAGTTCTACTGTAATATTCTGTTCACTTGAAATTGTTCTCTGATGCATATGTGACTTTGTCTGGGGGCAACAATTGCACAGATGTATCTTTGTCCATCTCTCACACCATGCACTCTTTAAAAAGATGGTTCTTCAAGGGTTCTTTAGTAAAGACGCTCAAAGAACCCTCTACATGATTAAAGAGTTATTTGTGTGGTGAAAGGACTGTGAAAAGTGTTGTGGATGGTTCTATGTGGAACCTTTTTGGTTCTAAATAGCACTAAAAAGGGTTCCTCTACAATTACAAGCCTGACATCGAAACAATTTCAGAAACCCTATTGGTGCTATTTAGAATCTTCTTCTTCCTCATCAATTTGAAGAACCCTTTCATCATGCATGGGGTTCTTTGAGTGTTCATGGTTCTATATAGAAGCATTTTCTTTACAAAAGAACCCTTGAAGGGCCCTGGAGGACCTGGGATGGTGCAACCGTAGTTAAAGCTAGTCAAGATGGAAGGAAATTGTTCAGTGGGAGGAGTTTTCCAATCAATATGTTGGTTAGAGATCCTTAACTAGCTCCTTAACTTAATGACCTGAGATAATTATTGCGCTAACAATGTGGATTAAAACTGAAGGACAGGGTGGAAATCTTTAAGTGGTTTGTCTAGGATCCTGATTTTTTTTTGCCTAATAAATATCAGAGGGGGTTTATTGATTGGTCCAGAAAAGGTCTTACAGTGTTTTGCCCTCTTATGCACTGAGGATGCTGAGCTTCCAAGAGTGGAAAGATCAATTAACTTGTAGAATTGAGATCACTTTAGATCGCTATAAATTACAGACTTCCAAAGGAAAACAACACACCGAGAAATTAACATTTTTCCAAATACTTATGACCAAAACCACCCCCCAAAAATATTTCACAATTATACCTTATGAAGAACATCCTCTGATAATCAAAACAAAGTGGGAAGCAGAGGGAAATTTCACAATGAAAGGAATGGGAGAGCATCTGTACACAGCAGTGGCTAATGTTCCTGCTCCTGTAGAATATTTAGAAGTATATGACCATGATCATGAATGATTTTAAGAGCTTTGCTCTGATTGGCTGGTTTACAACAATGCCGGTGGGACATAAAGCCAGAAAAGAGAACTGAGGGAAAAAGAATGGAGAGGAGAGATAAGAGGAAGATGATTGATATTTTTACACAGTATGCAAGAAAAGTGCATGAGAGAGGAGGTTAGTGATGAGAAATGGCATTAAGAATCAGATGCTGTGGAGTTATCACTTAACTGTTGTGGGAAATAAAGTCTGTAATGGTGGCAGGTCTCCTCTAATTGGCTGATACTGTTTATTCTTGCCTCTCTTGCTTCAGTATCCACAGGGAGCTGTATTTACTCCTGGGGGATCTTTCTTTGTTTGGTTTCTTGTTTTGTATTTTTGATGCTTGATGCCAGAAAACTGGTGGGAAGTGAAAGTAGCTTTTTTTTACCCGTTTCTGTCTAAAAACCCTTTCTGCAGTGTATTGGAGTCAGTATGAGCTTTAATTGAATAACATAATCAGCCTTTATTAATAATGCCTTCATATCAGAATATTATGATCACCCCTGGTTTAGAATGAACTTGGGTCCTGATGCTGCGTGACAGGGTTTACTGCATGTATAAACAAGTGAGAGAACTAGTCAGTTGTAGCAGAGTGTAAAACCATCACCATGGACAAAGGATGTGATGTGACTGATGTCCAAAAGGTCATGAGAGTAGGGTATCAGGAGAAGGGTGGTAGCATTGCTAACTGTGGGAAGTTCTAGAGCCGCTATAATGAAGGTGTAGCAAGAATGGATGTATAACAATTGCATAACAGTGGTGCCCCATGGGTCATTGATGCCAGAGGGGAACAGCGCCACGGTGGACCTCAGGAGCATGGGGAAAATTCCAGGGATCACCACTGAGCCAAGGGTGATTATTCCCAGTATTAATTAGGTGGTCATACTATTCTGATATGACCGTGAGATGAGTGACAGAAACAAGTTCACATAGAAGCTGCTAAGATCACTAATGAAACTAATGGAATCAAGCATTTCGCACTGTGTGAAGAGTCACTTTCCCCTGGCAGGGGGTCACTAAACTGCACGAATTAGTGTTATGGCTGCTTAGAAGCACCTGACCTGACTCGTCAGCTAATTGGAACACTTTTGCGAAGTTGAAGCAGGTGTAGGGAAACACTGAACCACAGGAGTCTCGCAGGGCTTGCACTGAGAACCACTGAAATAATCAAACTCTTCATAATAGAGTAAGGCCACTGAACTCAGGCCTTCACTTCTGCACCACACAGTACAAGCAATTAATTGGCTTGTGTTCTTTGTTAAAGGAAGGGGAGCTCATTAATGGAAGCAGGTGGTTGCGGGCACTTTCCACTACAAATATCTGTAGATGTTTCAGCCCCTAGTGGACCAAGCTGAGAGGCCTTGTAACATGTTCGTTTGAACCAGCTACGGCTTAAGGCTGGTCATTATTAAATTATATAAATACACCAATTTACCTCATCAACTGTCCATATGCACCACTCAGCCATAACAATAAAGTCACTATTTTATCATATAGTGTAATTACAATTAAGGACCTTGAATTAGTTTCATTCTCGCGATGCAGTGACACTGACACAGTGTTGGTGTGTTAGTGTGTATTGTGCTGATATGAGTGGATCAGAGCTGCTGATGTGACAGCTCAGTGTCACTGCTGCAGTGGTGGGCAGCCTTATCCGTGGCACCTGAGGAGCAGTTGGGGGTTTGGTGCTCTGCTGCCCAGTGATCGAACCCCGCGGGGCAACCTTCTGGGCACAAGACCAGATCCAGAACTACCAGGCTGCCCCTCAGCTACTGTCTCTGACATCACATTCATAAGGTAAGTGTGTCTGTGCCTGATCCACTCAATACACACTAACACACCACCACCACATCAGTGTCACTGCTGTGCTGAGAATGATCCACTAGCTCTGTGATCATTGAAGAACAGGGTGAAAGGAAAGTGGTAAATGTACAACAAGTGTAGATACAACCCTTTAATGAGATGCACTGAATGTTAAAATCAGAACATAAACTACAAAAAAAAAAAAAAATAAAATAAAATAAAATAAAATTTTAATTTTGTTCACTTTTAAAACATCACACTCATCTGTGTGGTGGTGTAACAGCCCTAATGGTTTTCAAGCATCTGATCCAGTTTATTCCTTGTGGTGGATGTGAAGCTGCTGGTTTAGAAAATGTTGCATTTGTAACCTATGGTGGATGCTTTTTAGCCTAACATACCTCTACCGATTGGTAGAGATGGCACAATAACATTGTGTTAAGTTCTTCAATAAGATATAGTGATTCAAATGTGCTCTACCAAATGGTTGAGCAGAACGTTTCAGGGTTAATGTTATGCCATCACATTGTATTAAAAGGATCTTCTCATTTGAAGCGTTGTTTCCACGCATAGTGTTCTTTCTCAGAAAACACATGTAGGCTTGGCATGCCCTCGGAGGAATGCAAATCTCCGACACTGACCGCTCAGATTAAATCTTTAAGCTAAGTACAGCATGTTCCCCAGCAAATACATCTCAGATCTGATTCTGAGTCAGGAGTACACGTGCCAGGGTGCTCTGTGCTCCTTTAAAATGAACAACTGTGGTTTTTGGGGAGGTTCCTTGCCGGAACGTGACCATCCATTCAACTTTGTTTATTGAATATATGACAGGCGACGAAAGGGGCAACTATTGATATTTTTTGGCACACTCTAGTGCGTTCTTACATAGATAATAAGTCCCCTGTTCCTTTGGAAATGCATTATGATATTGAATTTCACAGCGTGCTTCTTTGTCAGGACCTAATGCCTTCGAGCTAAAAGACCTCAATGTAAACGCATTAAAAAGCCCAGCCCATTCATACAGAGTAAGATAAAAAAGATGATGGTAGGGGGTGTTTAGTCTTTCAACCAGTCCCACTTTTTTATCATTTCAGTTATTGCACTTCTCATTCATCCATTGCGAGTGTCTTTCTGCAGGCGTGCTATAGTCATCCCACCCACTCTGTACTTTGGGAAGCAGGAAAAGGAGTAGAGACAAGATGAGAGAGAGAGAGAAAAGAAGGGGTGAGGAGAAATGGGGAGAAGGAGGAGAGGAGGGGAGCGGTAGACGGTAGGAGAGAGAGGCATCTGCGGCCTTGAGAGTCCTGGCCTGAGGGCAAGAGGGGATGCTGAGACTGCTTGTACGTGTGTGTGTGTGTGTGTGTGTGTGTGTGTGTGTGTGTGTGTGTGTGTGTGTGTGTGTGTGTTTGTGTGTATCTGCCTCAGTAAGCATGACTGAGAGGGTGGAGGAGCCTTAGCCTTTCCCAGCTCATGCCAGATGATCTCTCACCGTGCAGGTAGAAGACATGCATGCATATGCATTCATTCATGAGGCTTCCATAGACAAACAGAAATATTCATAACATCGTCATACATATTCAATATCAAAATGTTTAAATACAAAGATATATGCATGCAAACACACACACACACACACAAACATACACACACACACACACACATTGTGCTTGCGAAATTAATTTGCCTTTGAGATTCTTTGATTAAAACTAGAGCAGGTAAATGCCTCGGGGGCTGGAGTAGTTTCTGTGAATAAAGAATCGAATTAATCAAATGGCTGACTAAATAACATTATCTCATCCTTCATCCTCCCTCCCTCTTGCTCTCTCTCTCTCTCACATGTTAGTGTGTCTCTCTTAGCCTGGGCCTCACGAGGCTTTTGTGCGCTGACTCGAAATCACCACGGTCCCCGTGTGACGCCTGTTCCACTCCCTGTGGCAGCGGCCGCTGTGATAAGGGACATGGACAAATCCACAGGGAGAGGGGAAGGCAGTCGTGAGTGTGTATTAACACCTACGGTGCACTAAAATAATACCCACTGCTGGGTCTCATTTTCAACCCGAAATCCCCTTTGAGGAACTTTGCGCCTTGGGGGCTGTAGGCCAGAGTTCGAACCTAACGGAGATCCAACATGCAGCTGTTTTAAGGTAGGACAGTAAACATGACGGTAATCATACGGTTTATATGCATGTCTACAGGTATGAAAAAATACAGAACTGATCTTCACCATAATCCCATTTGGGTTTGAAACCTGGACTTTCCTGAATTTCCCAAATGGGATCAAAAAAAGTATATCTGTATCTGGACAATTATGAGCTCATGTTTTACAGTTTGAGGACTCTCCACTAGGGGGAACTAGCATTCAGCTACATAGCTACAAGGTAGCTTTTGTGTGCATCATTGAAAGGAATGAAACTGCCACAAACTGTAATGTTTGCATCTTTAAACTGCATGTATATTCATTTGTGAATGATGGCAGAATAGTTTGAGGCCTACATCTCTGAAGCATCATGGAGTGGGGAAGTATTCAAACAATCCCATAGCGCAACGTGGTGCAGCAGATGCAACCAAAGCAGCAGAGCAAGCAGAGATATGATTTTCAGATGCAAGTTTTTCATTTAATTATACTAAAAAACAGCAGATCTATGATGTCATCGCTGTCTAACTAGAGAATCTCAATCTGTCTTAAGGTTGGACGACTATTAGAACACTGACTACTTATGGGTTAAAGCAAAAAAATTTCATTTGACTGAAAATTTTTCCTGGCAAAAGACAATGCCAGCAATGCCTGAAAATGTGTTGTAGTTGGGACACACACTGTTTTGCCTAATTCTATACAATAAACACATTTATAAAGTATATTAATCTAAACAGCCTGGAGAGAAGACAGCATCTATAAAGTGACAAAATGCAACATCTGAGCAACAAAGGTACATAAATGGTTATATAATGGAGTTACTTTGACTCGGGGTATGTGGGGGTCCTCCTCCAGAAAATTATTAAAAGATCAAGTCAAATTTACCGCATCCTGGTGAGTTTTTAAAAAGGTATGAAGCTCTCTAAACAACAACAAAAAATCACTTCAAACTGTTAAATAACATTAAAAAATATTTAAATATTAGGAGCACAATTTAATAACAATGAAAGAACACCAAAGGAAAATGAAAAGAGGTAATAAAGTGCATATAAAACAAATATTTGTGACCCCTCCAAGAAAAACCAGGTCAAAGTCATTCTTTTTTGTTTTGTTTTCTGTTATCTTTCATTTACAGCAATAATACTGAGTGCCTGTTTTGTCGCTAATGTGAGTGACACGATATTGATACGATATCTCAATAAGTTGCCCAGTGACTTTGGCCTGGTTTTCCCTGGTGGGGTCACATTCCTGTAGCACTTTTACTTTTGCTTTTTAGCAGTGAAACCAAAAGCTTCAAGAATGGTCTCACCAGATGCACACTTTACCCCTGAGATGCCTGCTAATTTGCTAAACTCTTTCGCAGTTGAGCCAGACACAATTGCAGCAGCAGAGGCTGTAGAGGTGGAGGTCCTGGCATGAGTAATGACTGTAGAAGTGGACATTTTGGCAGGTGTTGATTTTCTTATGGAAAACTACGGACATGCACGCAGCTGGTTGTTAAATTTTTTGCACCATAATCAATAAGGCACGCCATCGTGTCCCTTTTTGAATTTAAATAAATAAAATTAATTTGAGGCATTTAGCAGACGCTTTTATCCAAAGTGACTTACAATTGGAACCTTACAGGATCACTGACTCAGTATAATATTATGATACAAGTCAGATGCTAAGCTTAAAATGATGGAAGAAAAGCCTTTCAGCTTTGTGCCAGCTGGGAATCGAACCCAGGTCAGAAGAATGGGAATTTTACATGATACCACTACACCACTGGTCCTTTTCCTATTTATCAAACCATGCCCATCTCCATTTGTTTTTTATGCTTCTGTCGATGTTTCTAATGTCGGCACCTTCCTCTACAAACAGCGCGTCCATGCTAACGTCTCGCTATAATGCTAGCTTAAAGATCATTTGGTTTTGCATTCCTAAACCCCTCCCATCTGTAAAGCAATGTGTGTTCACCTTTCATCACATCTAGTCGCTTTTAAAAGTTAAAAGCCAAAGTATTATTCATCAAATGACTTTTTAAACGACCAACTAAAGCTGCTAAACGCTGAATTTGTTTTTATCAGATTCACTATCGCAAAAACGTAAGCAGTAAGATTACCTGCTCTCCCAAAAGTCCCCACGAACGACACGAAGACTCGTGGCTCGAGGAAAGCAGTAAACAGAGCAGAGCGGACTGAAAATACCACGGTCCCTTCAGCCGCACTGTGCGGCTGACATCGCTGTCATCCCATCATGCGCTGATGAGCGCCAGTGAGAGTATCACATTTCGGCCCCAAAACATGTGAAATCATGAGCGCGTACGTGTGGTTTATCATTATGATTTGACAAATTTTTCCCCAAAAAAATTCAAATGACGGAAATCCGTCGTGGTGACGGAGAACTTTAACCCGTGACTTATGCCAACACAGCCTAGTTAGACAGCTCACTAGGTTTTGAAAAGGACCTTATACAGTGGTACCTTGAGATACGAGTTTAATTTGTTCTGTAACAGAACTCTAAGTCAGTCAACTCGTATTTCAAACAAATTTCTCCCATTTAAAATAACTGAAATAGATTTAATCTGTTCCAGCACTGTGAAACATCCTAAACCATCCTAAATGATGGACAAAAAGACATGTTTTGAATTAAGAAACACACATATATACTTTACCAATGCATAACAAAACATTTCAATTTCAGATTTCAATAAATATTCGTGTAAAATAATTTTTGGGGAATTCTTGCTGTAGCATTTTAAATTTGTGGGGAATTTGATGCACGCGGTACTCTGTAGATGTGTAGTGCACGCTGTACAGTAAAATCCCTCTTCTTCCACTTCACTTCAGCATCCAACTGCTGCCAAGAAATTCAGCAACTGGCTTTAGAATGGGATGCTATGGTTTGTTCTTTGCTGTTCAGTACAAAACAGTTTTCAGTCGCATGTCTATATTCAGGGCTGGCACACGGGCTGTGCCTGCCTTTCCACCACGTGAAATATTAACAGTACAGTATTTAACATAATTACTGTATGTATGTTATTAAAATTAAATAGGTTTAAGGGTTTAAAAACATTTTTACTATCAATTTTTTTTCAAAAAGAAGAAGTACAGCGCACGAGATTGGACTTGATTCTGTGGGTAACACGAGAAGATGCAGGTGTGCTGCCCATATTGGACCTTTGCGCGCTGTACAGTAAAATCTCTCTTATCCCATTTCACTTCAGCATCAGACTGCTGTCAAGAAATTCAGCAACTGGCTTTAGAATGGGATGTCATGGTTCATTTTTTGCTGTTCAGTACAAAACAGTTTCACTCGCATATCTATGTTCAGTGCCTGAGTCTTTCGACCGCGTGAAATAATATTAACAGTATTTAACATAATTACTGTAAGTATGTTATTAAAATGATCTAAATATAAGAGTTTAAATTATTGTACTTGATTCTGAGGGTAACACGTGAGAAAGAATGAGATGCAGGTGTTGTGCTGCCCATACTGGACCTTTGCACCAAAGTGCCAACTAACAGCAGCCACTCATATCTTGAAATTTCCCTCAGATCTCAAACAAAAATACAGACGGAGTTGCAGCTCGTATCTTAAAAAAAATTTGTATGTTGGTCTGCTCGTATCCCAAGGTACCACTGTATGTCCAAATGTTTGTGGACACTCCGATTGCTGGTTTAAGTTACAGACATTGCTGCCACAGATGTACAAATGCACACACACACACACACACACACACACACACACACACACACACACACAGCTTGTTTAGTCAGTAGAGAAGTACTGCCAATAGAATAGGACCAGACATTAACCTATTGGCACCATGTCTAATGCCAGTGGACTAGATGGGTATTAATTAAGGCCCCCATCACCCAGTGCTTTTGGGATGAGGTGGTGATGGTGACCCTCCAACATCCCAACCAACATCCCTAACACTCATCAACTAACAATCAAATCCTCACAACAATGTTCCAAAATGTAGTAAAAGCTTTCCCTGAACGATAGACACTTTTGCTCCAAAAAAACTGCTTTGAAATCATCAGATGTCTCAGTACTTTTCTCCATATTGTCCACAACTAGGGTCCTATAAGGATCAGTACTTGGTCTTATCAGTTTATTCCATACAGGAACATACAGTTCCTTCTGCCACGGCTATTCAGATGAAACCCAGTTTAACAAGTCGGACAAAAATTTCAGCCTCCAACATTTCAGTCCAAATGAAAGTACAGCTCTTTCAACCTTTCGATGAGCTTCTGATCACTGCAGCTAACTCTGTGATCCATCACATCACCATCAAAACTGGATCATTCCTATCATCCACAAACTCAAACAGGAAATTTGGGTTAATGACTGATGGTCAGATGACCTTCAGGGTTCTCGTTGTCCTGTGAATGAAAGTAAATGACTTTTTGCAGTGCTAAAGTGAATCTCTTGCAACCTTCAAAAAGGTTCTTAAGTCCCTGCTCTTCCACAAACCCATGATTATTTAATGCTGTTATGCTCATTTATTTACCGGTAATTACTTTATATTTTATTGGTGGTATTAACTATACCACAGTTCTGACCTCGCAATCTGATTGACTGCGAGATGTTCTAGGAATGCTGATATTGAACAATAATGTCACTATGACTGAAGCTCTTTAAGTATTACTCCACCACATACACGTAACATAACAACAAACCCAGTATCCTCCTCCGCTGGGAACAGCGTTTGACTGAAAACAGAGAAAGGAAGTCAAAAAAGTAAAATAACAATTTTTAATGTATTTACAGCTCAGCTGAAAAGCAGCAACACTGAAGTCAGATTTAGTATCAACAACAACAATGAAATGAATCCGTTTCTACCAGCAGCTTCACCGAGTTAAGAGCTGAACTTAACAGATATCACAATGTCCCCCATTATAATCCAGTCGATTTGAGGAAGTTAAAAACATAAGCTCCTGTCTTAGTGGGGTATTAAAACTTTCTTCTTACACATGATAAGATTTAAGTATCTCTAACACTGCTCTACAAAACCACTTGGAAAAACTACTCTCACAACGAATTTAGTCTCAGAGTATAAGTTAGCTTAGCATCTGTCTGAGGTATAAAAAAAACCTGTCGCCATGTTTCTTCTACGTAATCAGAGTAAGGGTGCCCACAGTGAACAAACTTAAAGTCATTGTAAACCACTGTAGACTATTATTAGTGAAGATTAGTGCACTGAAAAGTGACTTGGAAACATTAAAGTAAGACATTTCAGTGTTTTTTGTCAAAATCAACATAAACATTATTATTTTGAAAACTGTTTTATTGAAAATCAAACATGTTAATGATAATTAGGGGCTTTACACTATATGACAGATCTCTGATCAGCTGTGAGCAGTGTTGGGAACATTACTTTAAAAAAGTAATTAGTTATAGTTACTCACTACTTGTTCAAAAAAGTAACTTAGTTAGTAACTGAATTACTC